>JAQIUQ010001611.1:117500-229531 GCA_030378365.1 Hybognathus amarus | reverse complement strand
CTAAATATCTTGGTTCAGTTACGTCTATTCTAATGTATTAAACAGGCTTGTAATGCTCGTCTATGTTTGCATAGAGAACAGATTGTCTCACAACCCTTTTTGTGTTCCTGACACACCAACTGAAAACAATCGAGCGAAAGCAACCGCTCAGACAGACGCGGCACCAAAGCTGGACAAGAAGTAGAGGTACACGATCGAACCAACAATCATTCAGAAATATTTCTCACATTATTAGAGTTTATTCGCTATAGTTTAGAAAATGGTATGACAAGAGTTATCAGATAAGTGGATATTTGACTGGTTTTGTCCGTCCTTCTGTAAGACTCTCACAGATGAATTATGTTGAATATCTTTCAGCTGTTAAATTTAACAACACACTTAAATAATACCAGTTTAGATCAACCGATTACCAAGCAATGCTTCATGTTGTTCGGTCTGTGTGTAAAAAGAGCATTAGCAATTACAGAAAAACACAGCAAAACATGGTCAGCTCAAAGTGTCGAATCATTATTGCTCCCAAATTTGTATAAATGTTACCGGTGGTCACTGTATGAAGAGTTTCTGGGTATAATATGTCACAGTTTACTTTATTTTGCTCTCCTCACTTACATAAATGAACTATAGTGTCCTGCACACACTAGTAAACAAATATCAAAATGATATCTGGTGTCTGAATAATGTTTGGTTTGACTGTATATGCATGCACTGGATGAATGAAAGAGTTGCATCGTGTCATTAACGCTGCTTTAACAGAAGAGCAAAAATAATAACTGTTTTCAAACAGGTTTCTCAGATGCTCCTCGTCTGCCATTGGTCAGTCAACAGATAGTCCCACCCTCAAACTCACGTCATTGGTTCGAGTCCAGAGTTTCACATGCCATTCAGTGTTTCACTCTTCAGGAAATCAAACTCACCGATGACTGGCTATCGACACAAACTCCACTCATTTTCTGTGACTGTGACATAACGTTTGGCATCTTCACTCACAGGCATTGGTGACAGCAAAGCTGTTGGCCACGTCTGAATGTTGTCGGACGTGTGGAACCAGGTTGAATGGCGCCTCCGTGGCGTTTCAGATTCTAATGTTGTGTGAGAAAATATGGCCAAGCGGAAAGCTGTGTATTCTCTGATCCGTGTTTCTTATAAACAACCCACCTGGAAAAAAGAGCGAGAGAAGGAAAGAATGAGTGACTGCAAAGAGAAAAGAGGTGCTTATTCTTTTCATAGGAATAGTTCCCCCTAAAATAGGAAATTCTCTATTAATTTCTGCTTTAGAGTGCAAAAGTGCCATTGCCGTTTCCATTTATTTCTCCATAGAGTTAATAGTCTTCATTAAAGGGTTAATCAGGAGAATCACAACATGACAAACTTTGATTTGAAGCAAAAAAGTATTTAAAAATCAGACAAAAAGATTGAGGTACGAGACTGAGAACTTAACAGCTTTAGTGAGGGAAAGAACTACAATCCCATGATGCATTGCGACAGCGGTAATTGAGTTAAAAATTATAGAAAAATAAAGAAACTAAGCGCTTAAAGTGTTTATTATATAAAAAATTAAATGCATTTACAAACATTTCAGTATTTGAGAGCGATTAGATTTTTGATTTAGATTTGCAGTGCTTAATGGGAGTGGGCAGAGCTTGTTTCAACTCTCTGATTGGTGGAACTTTCTGTAGAGCATTCGTGGGTAATGTAGTTTTTCACCACGAATTCGGTGGTTACACATGATCATTTAAAATCTAAGCTGAAATAATGTGGGCTGACGGCTCCAACAGAAGAAAATGCCATCGATTAATAACATCGTAGCTCACTGTAAAGCTGTCTCTGAAAGTTTATAAGTTATCATTATTTTTTACTTCTAGAACCCGACTGTTGTTCTCTATGAATCATCATCTCAAATCTCTTTCGACAATCTGTTACACCGAGATGTTTATCACAATACGTAGGAAAAGATCTATTCCTGCATCCCATGTCATCACCACCTTATTATACTTAACAAAACCTTTAAAAAATTAAGAAGAAAATTCAACTAACTAAATGTTGCCTTGACAACGAACTGAAACAAGTTTAGAAGCATGAAAATAACTCATTGTAAAAACAATGAAAAAATATACTTCTTTAAAACAATACAGCTGGAAAAAGTGAAAGGGAGAAAGAATAAGTGAATGCACAAAGGAAATAAGAGATATGGTGTTCATGTCTCTTAAAGGGACATTGCATCCTAAAATTCTGAACAATTCTGTCACAGTTTCCGGTATATCACGTAGTTTTCCTTTCAATATAAATCTATAAAACCTCTTTGTGCTAAATACTATAATTGTGCAAAATACTAGGCGTGTGGCGGTTCATGTGTTGGTCCCGAACGTCACGATACAGATCATAGACAGCCTAAGCCCCTCCCCTTCGCTTCCGACTCATTGGACCTTATTTTTTAAAAAATATGTGTGGTAGTCAACAGCAAGAGACAACTTGTCTTTTTATTCTGTCTGAACTGTGCCCTGAATTACACATATGATGTTTGTCAATTTAAAAGATAATTATGATAAGTGAAGAAAGTCGCAGTTTGCCATAAAACAGAAGAGTAACATTTAGTTTTATGTGAAAACGCTCAAATGAACTACATCTCCCAAAAGCGAAACATTGAGGGAGATCCCGCTGCTTGTGTGTGCAGTCTGGTACAAAACACTGTATGACAACGTAATGTTACAATTATAACGTAAGACTATCAGAAACAATGACAGATGTTAGCTTCAGTAGCAGTAGCTTCAGGAAAGTTATCTCAGCTTCAGTAAAGTTAGCAAGCTTCAGGAAAGTTAGCTTCAGTAGAGTAAGCTTCAGGAAAGTTACGCTTCGGGACAGTTAGCTTCAGTAAGGTTAGCTTCAGTAAATTTAGCTTCAGGAAAGTTAGCTTCAGGAAAGTTAGCTTCAGGGAAGTTAGCTTCAGTAAGGTTAGCTTCAGTAAATTTAGCGTCAGGTAAGCTTCAGTAAAGTTAGCTTTAATAAAGTTAGCTTCAGTAGAGATAGCTTCAGGAAAGTTAGTTTCAGTAAGGTTAGCTTCAGTACATTTAGCTTCAGTAGAGATAGCTTCAGGTAAAGTTAGCTTCAGGAAAGTTAGCTTCAGGAAGGTTAGCTTCAGTAAATTTAGCTTCAGGTAAGCTTCAGTAAATTTAGCTTCAGGTAAGCTTCAGTAAAGTTAGCTTCAGGAAAAGTTAGCTTCATTCATTGACAGCAAAATGTGCGCCTTTGCGGTATGTATTGTTTGTAATTACGTATTTTCAGTCTTATACCTCAACAGTTTTACATCAAACTGCGACTTTCTTGACTTCGAAAATGTAATCTTTTAAATTGCCAAACATCATATGTGTAATTCAGGGCACAATTCAAACCAGACCAAAAGTATTTGTTGTCTCTTGCCATTGACCACCATATATTATTTTTCCGAATGAAGGTCCCATGGTGGTCGACCAGAAGGGGAGGGGCTTAGGCTCTCTATAGTCAGAACACAGGCGATCCACACTCCAAGTTCAAAAGGGCAGCGCGCGTGCGCTGAATGCAACGTTCTGTTTGTGAACCGTCACAACAGGGAAAACGAGCAGAAGAAGAGTATGATGACGCACCAACCCAAAACAAGCGTTCATAAGTACGCAAGAGCTTGATAGTAGCTAGATACGCTGAGTTTAGATTCATTTTTTAGTGACAGCGCTCCACAAACCTCACGGAAAGGAAAACAAAAATGCAACATCCTGTTTGTTTTCTTTATTTTACAAAAGCACAATGTTTTGTCTTTGTTGTGAGTAAATACAGACCCTTTACAGTTTCAATTGATGTCTTGCAGGATGCCATTGTAAATGAACCGTGACAGTCTGTACAGTCACTCTCTACAACACAGAGCAGCGTGAAACATTCTGCGAAACCATCTCGTTTCTGTGCTCGCTGATTAAAGAAAGACATGAAGGTGAGTTAAATGTTCGTTTCTGGGTGAACAATCCCTTTAATCTTGGAAATGGAGTGTGCATGTGTTGTGGTGTCACGTCTACACTTGGCACGGCCAGTTTCATCACATCCTCCCTAATTATTCTTCTTGTCTGATAGAGCATTTTGGCTCAACTGCCGTTTGAGATCCACACAACGTGCTTTTATGTGTGAGGAACAGCACAAGCATTGTGCATTTGCATTGCAGCGGTATGTAAATGTCATTAGGCATTGCGTGCAACTCTGAGTAGCGTGTGTGTGTGTCCGTATTTAGCCATATTAACTTCATCGGCAGTGCTGTCAAAGACGTGAGTCAGCGGCTGCATCTCATTATGGCGTGAGACTCTCCATCTCAATGAGCAGTGCAGTGACTGAACACACACACACAAGACACATCCTACAAAAGGAGAGGGAGTGTGTGTGTGGAGTGGCTGGCATGCATAGTGGTTTGTTGATATTAATCAAATGTAGAGCTGCAAATCTGTAAAGTTTGATTGGGAAGAAGAGGTCATCCAGAATACTGCAGTGATGCCCTGAACTGAAGAGGAAAAGCGCACTTAGACCACAGTCTTCATCATCAAGACCACACACACACACACCAGCACAACTCATGCATGCTATAAACCCTTAAAAAACATTATATATAACAATTATACAATCATTCATTATCACATTTTTTAGAAAAATAGCACCCATAGGGCCGTAACCACGGCATTGAGCAATTTTAAACTAATAGGAGGTTTTCACTGACCAAACTTTTATATTTGGTTCCCGAAGTCCTTTGCTCATGCATCAATGGTTCTTTGGCTTGTAACTGGCAGCAGAACCTAATTTGTGTGCTGAAAAGCAGCTTTTTAGGGTCTAATGAGTATGAACAGTGCAAGAACACAAAGAGCAATTTCAGCAGTACTGAGGTTCTTTTAGGGTTGGGATGATTTTAAATCGCTATTTTTAGACTCATATATCTGTATTTGTGTAGTGCATTTGCAACTTTGTTCTGAAGATTATTATGCACTACATTGTATCTGTTGCACTTGCGATATTCCTCGTGGGATTATTAAAGTGTTCGGTCGTGTTATAGAAGTGTAACTCACCGATTTGGACACTGCTGGGAAAAGCCCCTTCACTGAGTCCCCACAGCAGCGGGATCAACACCAGGATCCGCATTCTGTCCGAATCAGAACAACCCGTCCGGACACATGGATGGATGGATAGATGGAGACGAGATTGCGTGACCGGACGGAAATGAAAAGAAATAAATGGATAATCTCGCAAAAGGGACTTTCAGCAAATCCATCCTACTGGCAATTCGTGTGTTCCCCGCAGTATCCACTGGAGAAGAGAAGAGAATCTGTCCGGATGAACGCGACGAGGGAGAGAAGAGAGAGAAAGGCGCGCGCGGGAGAGCGAGAGAGAGAGATGCGCGCGCTCACTCTCGCTCTTTGCCTCAGAGGTCTTCGCTTTTTAGCTGTGTTTGCTAAGGCAAGTACCATGCACTATTACTGACACGTCTATATATTTAAAACAAACCCCTTACCATACCATGTCAACTTGGTTCTTGGCGTGTCACTCAAATAATCTTAACATGACTTTATTAGGGGATCAGACGCAACATTTCCATGTGCTTGACGAAAATAAATCCACATATATCTACAGACTAAGGCACAGAGACGCGAGACTTTTGATTGTAAGCAAACATCATAGCAACGCCCTAGCGACCGCGTTCCGTTCCAGTGCGTCTGTTTTTAAACGCAAGAACGCGTCCTGTTTGAACGCCCCTGAGGACTCGCGTGCGTTCTTTACGGATACAGAAACATGGTCTTCAGGGGTTAGTGCTCACTACTTCCTCTCTCCTTCTGTTCTTTTCCTGTCTTGCCTGGAAAAAAATCCTGGTTTGTTTTAACCCAATGTTAGCTTCAAAATGTAATGTAAAAATGTAACCTAACGGCTTGGTTTGTCCATACTTGACCCAAAGTTGCATTTTTTTCAGATTACACATACGCTATCCCATGTCATGTGGAATACAATGTTGTATGACAGAACATAAATGTGTTCCTACAGTATACTAAAACTAAAGCATATTTCATGCACATACGCAGAACAAAATGTAACATTATTCAATACAGTATATGTCGTGTAAACACATGACATCACAGTACAGTAGTGTAACGATATAAAACGGATTTTATGGTGCAAGTCTCTCTCCTCTCGTCTTATGACCTTACGACATAAAACTCTGGCAGAATATCTTCATGCACAGTCCATAAATCCGTCAGCTCTTCTCATCAGGATTAGCTTCTCCTCAGCGTTAAAAAGGTTTCCGTCCCCTCTCATATTTCTATATTGTTCTCCGGTTAATATATACGAGTTGCTGTTCCACTGCTTTATGAGGTTTGGCTCGTGGTCTCCACGTGCACGCGTGTGTCTCATTGCCCATTCATAATGGTTACGGCCTCCGGTGGCGCTGACAGACGGATTGCGGAGCGCCTCGAGTTTCTTTACACACTGAAACGAGAGAGACGTGTGTATTGAAGGGTTTGTGGGATGGCTGGAATATGGTCGAATGGCTGGTTTAATCTCCAAAAGCGGTCAGAAAAGGCTGTGTGTTTTTAGAGTGTGTTGCTGTCGTGGTGCTGAATGTTGGAAGACACCAAATGCTTTTCAAAATAAGAAATATAATGAAGAGCTGCATATGCATATAATATATATATCGGTAAGATGGGGTAAGAACAAAATGTATATGCAAAAGGATTCACCAAGGCAGGATTTGTTTAATCAAATATTTTACTTAAAAATGGTAAAAACAACAGAATTATAAAATATTATTACATTATGAAATAACTGTTTTCTATATGGTAAAGTGTCATTATGTTCCTGTATTTCCAGCATCATTACTCCAGTCTTCAGTGTCACATGACCCTTCAGAAATCACTCTAATATGATGAATTGATGCTAGAGAAACATTTGCACATTCTCATCCCAAGGCGTCATCTAACTGACAGTTTTGACCATGCTTCAACATCCGACGCTATAGGCACCCTTTTAGCGTCAGTTAGATGACGCGGGTAGGTTTAAGTCTGGGGTAGGGTTAGGGTTCACAGCACGATCCTAGGGCGTCATCTTACTGACGGTAAAGGTAGAGCATCAGTTAGATGACGCCTTAAGTATCGCTTAATGTAGGCTAACTGACACTAAAGGGTGCCTAAAGTGTCTGATATTGAAGCATGGTCAAAATGCTTTAGCAAAAAAATATTCAAATAAAATACACTTTAGGCCAACATTATAACAGCCCATTCTCATCCCAAGGCGTCATCTAACTGAGCCTGTAAATGGGCTGTCCTAAAGTGTATATTCTATTTGAATATTTTTTTTATATTACCTTTCTCATGCAGTTTTAAAGATCAGAAAGTAATTTTTGTCTCCTAAAAGAAAGAAGTGTGAACAGAAACGAGTCGTCAGTAATTCAGTCTCACTTCCTGTTGCATACCCATGTCAGAATGTAACTAAGTAGCATAAAGTCAGCCTGTGGTGTTGATTGGCTGAACAGCGTCTCTAAGCTCCGCCCTCATCACTGTAGTGTATCTGAGACGGGAAGAGTTTGGTTTGTGTTGTTCAAGACCCTGTTTTCTGCTGACAAAGCAAATCCACTTTGATGAGATTGATCCGTAAAACCCTCGCCATCGCCACTGTTCGTATCACTGTGAGATTCAGATATAATCATGAGCGTTTGCTTTCTGACCAATCACAGCAGAGCAGATCTCAGAGAGGCGGGGTTTAAGAGAGACTGAATTTGCAAATCGAAGCGTTTTTCTTTACGAGTAAATTAAGTTTTTGGACTTGGAAAGTCCAAAAAAAAAATGTAGGACCTTTAAAACAGCACAACAGAAGCACTTTGAAGTTAGAGTATGTGATCACCGTTATTAAAAAGGATCAATGAAAAGTTGAATTCTCGTGATATAGGACCACTTGAGGTATTGTTGCGAGTCTCTTTCAGCTCTTGTGATGTGGTGTTGTTGTGAGGAATTACTCTGATGACTCTCAGTGAGGTGTAATGACTCTATCTCCCAATAATGGCCCTCCTGAGATGTTATTAAAGAATTGAAAGGATCTGATTTTAGGCGAATTTCTTCTCCCATGTAGACGACTGTTGAGCATGTTTTCATAGAGGGCATGAGAGAATTGATGTGTGTGAAATTCTCTCGCTCTATATCGGTGTGTTTCTCCACCTCGCCTCACCTCCTCCTTTAATGCTCTGAAAATCAAGCGCTTCCAGAGAACGCTTACAAAGGATGAGCCGATCAATGGAGTCTGGAGGCTCACGTATTGGATCCCAGTGCCAGAGAAAAAGAGATTCAATTTATTGATTAGATCAAAAGTAACAAGAGCAATTGGTTCGGTTTCAACTTCATGAGAAACTCGACACAAAATAGCTTTGCGCTTGCTTTCCCAGGGGGAAATTATTTTGCTCTGCGTATGCAGTTTTAGCTCAGGAGCTTCTCCTTTATGTTTCGTTGGGGACAAACTTATAGTCTTGGATGTTTCTCCGAAAATTACTTTGGTGGCAGAATATTTGTCATACGTTAGGAGTATAAACCGTGAAGCTACTCTTTAATGTACAGAAGGTTTGACCAATCAGATGAAGGGGTTTCGTTCCTACATGTGTGAATGAAATTGAGCCATGATCTCATTGAACAAAGATGTGCAGTGAAATTAAATAAATTAATTGAGTTCATTTCACTCAAATATTAATTGAAGTTCTATTGTGTTTAAGTTAAAGTTACTTGAACTCAAAATTAGACTATGTTAAGCTTGTAACATAAGCACACTTGTAGCCAATCAGCAGTAGGGGGTGTGTCCACTCATGATGGGGGAAGATAAAATGAACTAATCAGCAGTAGGGGGCGTGTCCATTCATGATGGGGAGGAGTGTGAGCCAATCATCAGCAGGGTGAGGGGCGTGTCCACTCATGATGGGGGAGGATAGGTTAAGCCAATCAGCAGTAGGGGGCATGTCCACTCATGATGGGGGAGGAGAGAGTAAGCCAATCAGAAGTAGGGGGCATGTCCACTTATGATGGAGGAGGAGAGGTTGAGCCAATCAGCAGTAGGGGGCATGTCCACTCATGATGGGGGAGGAGAGAGTGAGCCAATCAGCAGTAGGGGGCGTGTCCACTCATGATGGGGAGGAGCGAGTGAGCCAATCAGAAGTAGGGGGCGTGTCCACTTATGATGGGGAGGAGAGGTTGAGCCAATCAGCAGTAGTTGGCGTGTCCACTTATGATGGGGAGGAGAGGTTGAGCCAATCAGCAGTAGGGGGCGTGTCCACTCATGATGGGGGAGGAGTGTGAGCCAATCAGCAGTAGAGGGTGTGTCCACTCATGATGGGTGAGGAGAGGTTGAGCCAATCAGCAGTAGGGGGCG
The DNA here is from genome assembly GCA_030378365.1 of Hybognathus amarus. NCBI lineage: Eukaryota > Metazoa > Chordata > Actinopteri > Cypriniformes > Leuciscidae > Hybognathus > Hybognathus amarus. The sequence goes on along the minus strand of JAQIUQ010001611.1, from coordinate 220,138 downwards.
TGTCCACTGATGATGGGGAGGAGAGGTTGAGCCAATCAGCAGGTGGGGGCGTGTCCACTTATGATGGGGAGGAGAGGTTGAGCCAATCAGCAGGTGGGGGCGTGTCCACTTATGATGGGGAGGAGAGGTTGTGCCAATCCGCAGTAGGGGGCGTGTCCACTTATGATGGGGAAGAGAGGCTGAATCAATCAGTAGTAGGGGGCGTGTCCAGTCATGATGTGAGAGGAGAGAGTGAGCCAATCAGCAGTAGGGGCGTGTCCATTCATGATGGGGGAGGGGAGAGTGAGCCAATCAGCAGTAGGGGCGTGTCCGGTCATGATGTGGGAGGAGCAAGAGGGTGATTTGAAGAAAGACTGTAGAAAGCGAGAGACCTGAGAGACATTACAAAAGAGAAGCTCAGAGAAACATCACTGGAAAATGAAGCGCGCTGCAGTTTTTTCATCTGCCCTCTTTAAAGCATAATGGATTCTGATTGGCTGTCAATGTTTTTATCAGCTGGAAAACATCATTTTGAATGTAATTCCATCCATATAATTTCTTTATAGAGCCTTAAGAGTGTGTGAGCAGACTGACACTAAAGCTTTCATGTTTGTGTGTGTATTCAGCTCATGTCTTCACATGCAGGGCGCTGGAAGCTATAGCACGCAGCATCTGGGCGCTCATCTGCTTCTTAATGACATGCTAATGGCGTTAACGTGCTGCTTGCTGTGGGCACGAGTGTGTGTGTGTGTGTGTGTGTGTAGATATATCAATAAAGCCTCACGGGCTGAAGAGCTCTACAGCTGAGCTCGTAACACAGTTCAGCCCAGTACATCTGTATGTCCTGATGTTCTCCGATGATCCTGATTCAGGGCTCCTACTTGATATACTTGATGAGTATATGACTGGACACAGCCTCACTCGCATTCACTTTTAAGCAATTCAAATGCATTATTAAGTCAAGTTCTTCTTTGAATGATTAAAAAAAAACCTGTTTTGCAAACAGCGTGTGTGTGTAACATGGTAAACAATTATTTTTGTTGGTAACCGTACACTTGCTAAACAAATTCATTGCACAATATCATCCTGTGCTATTTTGGTTGCTAGACTTCATTGTTTATATTGGTAACTAAAAATATCACTAAAACTGAAATAAAAATAAATTAAAGCTGAATATACAGTATATATATATATATATATATATATATATATATATATATATATATATATATATATATATATATATATATATATATATATATATATATATAATATATATATATATACAGTGTGTGTGTGTGTGTGTGTGTGTGTGTGTGTGTGTGTGTGTGTGTATATATATATATATATATACACACATAAAAAAATGACAAAAGCACATAAGATGACTACCAAAAAATATTCAAAAGCACAAAATCAGATTACAAAATGACTAAAGCTGAAATTAAAAATATTAAAAAGGACAAAAACACATAACAAAATTGACTAATATTACTAAAACTGAAATACAAATAAATTAAAGCTAAATATAAATTTAATATCTAAAATATAGGAATGAAAATCTACTCATGGTAAACAAAATACTATGACAGTAGGCCATATGAATGATATTAAAATCCCACTTGATTGTTGAAGTGCCAGTAAAGTTAATGCTAATATTACTGTGTGTTTTGTTGAATATGAATATTCCACATTGCATCATCAGGATCAGATCCCTGTGAGGTGCGCGTGAGCGGGATCTAATTCTGGCATGTGTGACACTAGTGTGTAAAAGTGAGTAAGTGCAGGTGCTCATGAATATTCATCTTCCGGAGAGAAGGCCCCACTGTCTGAACATATACTCCATTAGCATGTAAAGACAAGCCTCATCAATAACACATGATCACATCGCATCACTGGAAAGGCTTTGTGTCGAAACTGCTGTCTCTATTCTGTCAGTTTTATTGACCGTCATTCTTGTTTCATGTCTCTCACTCCTTACAGTAATCCTTTGATATTGTGTCCTGAATTCCCATGACAATATAAAGCTGCCACAGCAGATCTTACACGTGTGAAGCTGTTAGTGAAGTAATAATCAATTTAAATGCAAACAAAGGAGTCTGTCATATAGAGGCGCAGTTTTACGCAACAGTTAGGGGTGTAAATATAAGCTTGGACAACAATTTGATTACAAATAGTTTTACTGTAAAAATTAATATGCTATCTACTCAATAAACTTTGAGTACAATAAATATTTATAATTAAATGTAACAAATTCGAATTGAGGAATAATTAATCAAATTAATTCCTTAAAAGTTAACAGTTTAAAATTAGTAAAATTTACACACAAAAAAATGAAAAGAAATATCTAAATAACAGATAGATGTCAAATATGAATTAAGAAGTCTTTATTTTTTTATTTCCATCATTGAAGACACCTGATGTTAACAAGCAGAATCACTGAAGGAGAAAACCACATTTTTAAGTCACCATTATGATGATCAGTGTGTGTGTGTGTTAGTTGGGCTCTTAACCATTAAGTCATTAACTTTAAGTTTTGTTTGGCTGCTGTACTGAGTTATAAAAGCCAGATTAACAAATAGAAAAGGTGTTTGATCTGATGGTGTTGGTTGTGTTTGACATAATCATTATTTCAAAATCATTTGACCTGAAATTACTGAACTCACTTAGGCCCAGTTTCCAAGTTAGGTTTACTTTACACAAATCACCATAATGGTGACTTAATATTTTGGTTTTGTATGTTGAACTTTAATATGTTGAACTACAATCAATAAATGCTGTACAAGTATTTTTCAGTGTTTGTTCATGTTAGATAATAATGTTAACCGATGGATCTCTTACTGTTCATTTATATGTGCCAGATGCTGTTTGTGATATTGTTTATCCAAAAGAGTGCTTGAGCTTCTCATACCTACAAGAACTAATGAGATCACATTGGGACTAATGCAGGGCTGCTTTCCAGCGGGCAGAAAGAAAGTTTAATGAGTAAAATCTGTGTTTGGTATAATTACAGTTCGCTCCCTATAGACTCGCAGAGCCAGACAGAACATATGCTAACATCATTCTGTGTCTGTTTAAGGCAACCCAACAACATGGACAGCACAACCAGAGCCAGGCGTGTGGGATTATGCGTGAAATATGAAAGAGGAAAAATGAGAAAGTGCCGTGTCGACATGAGGAATCTGAAATCCTGCCAGAGCGTAAGAACGTTTTAATTATCCTTTTTTTATAGTGAGAGTTGTTGCACATAACACTTCCAGCCTAAAACGGGCCGGTTCCTGGATGGAGAAGGAGCGCTGAGAGTGTGATGTGTGTTTTGTTCCTGTGGATTTGTTCTGAGCTGAAGGTAAAAGAGAAATGCAGAAAGAACCGAGTTTTGCTCCTTTGATATTGTGTCCTGAATTCCCATGATAATATAGCGCTGAGACTGCAGTTTGTGTGTTATAAAACAAAGCTGCCACAGCAGTTCTTACACGTGTGAAGCTGTTAGTGATGTAATAATGAATTATCATGCAAACAGAAAGTCATAAAGGAGTCTGTCATGTCGAGGCGCAGTTTTACACAATGCTTAGGGGTGTAAATATATGCTTGGACAACATATTGATTACAAATAGATTATTAATTCAAACTAAATTTGTTCACAACTGGTTAAAAATATATTATATTATTGATAATAATATTTATGATTGTTATAATTTTATAATTATTTTTAATGGGTAAAATGTCTTCCACATTCTGATTTTATTTTATTTATTCAAAAATAAGAGGAAAATACATTTATGTTTTCAGAATACTTGAAAAAAAAATCAAAATCCATCAAACTTGTCCAGAGTGTAGTTTAGAGTTTTGCTGAATTAAATTAAATTAAATTAAATTAAATTAAATTAAATTAAATTAAATTAAATTAAATTAAATTAAATTAAATTAAATTAAATTAAATTAAATTAAATTAAATTAAATCAATCAAATCAAATCAAATTTTATTTTATTTTTATTTTGTACATGTTTGATTTTCCCTACAGATTTTAATTTTTATTTAATCAAAAATAAAGAGTAAGATACATTTATGTTTTCAGAATACTTGAAAAAATTTAAATCCATCAAACTTATCCAGAGTTTCGCTGGAGTAATTTAATTTAATTTTAATTTTATTATTTTTAATTTTATTTAATTTTATTATTTTTAATTTAATTTAATTTTATTATTTTTAAATTTTATTTTACTTAATTTTATTTAATTTAATTTTATTTAATTATTTTATTTTATTTCATTCAATTTACTTTTATTTACTTTTTATTTTATTTGATCAAAAATAAGAGTAACATCTACATTTGTGTTTTCAGAATACTGGGAAAAATCTAAACCCATCAAACTTGTCCAGAGTATAGTTTCGCTTAATTTAATTTAATTTAATTTAATTTAATTTAATTTAATTTAATTTAATTTAATTTAATTTAATTTAATTTAATTTAATTTAATTTAATTTTTCATTTTTCATTTTTCATTTTTCATTTATTTTATTCATTTTTTTATTATGTATATTAAATTCCATAACTGCTACATAGACATTTTATTGTCAGATCAATACGTGCAGCAAAGCATTTTTTTACACCTCTAACATTTGATTGTCAAATACGGTGCATGTCTTTTTGTGTATTTAGAAAAGTGCACACTGTAGTGCACAGTAAAGACGCCACACACTGAAGTTTCCATCGAGGGTGGTCACAAAGGAGATGTTTGCTAGGACATTGCAATACACACACACACAGAGATCCATTTGGCTGTCTCCCTGCTCTTCCCTGTCTCTCAGCCTGGATCTCCTGCACAGTTTCTTTCTTCAGCGACGGGATGCGGACCGGGACCGGCCAGAGTTTGGACAGAGTCTGGGTTCGCTCATAAAGACAGTCATTATGCTTTTTTACGATGTTTTCGTGCACAGCGGCTCAGCTTTAAGTATGCATGATGAAGCCAGAACCATGAAGGAGAAGAGGAAGACAGGATGAAGAGCGGATGAATAATTGATTGGCGTTTGGCAGCCCGAGGCTCAGGCATGCTGTGCCATTCTGTGGTGCATCGTGGGTAAACTCTGAATGCTGCATTATGGGTGTTTTGGGTTCTCCGTGGCGACCGGATAAAGTTGCGAACCGTGAGCGAATCCACACTGAGCGTTTACTTTCCTGCGGTGTGTGTGAGCGGCCGGGGTGTGTGGACTTCATTAAGACGAGATTCTTTAATGAAACAGCTTCAGTTTAATGAGAGATTTACTGAACGATATGCTGAAGGCAAGAACACACACACACATAAGCACGCTCTCCACACACACACGCACATAAGCACGCTCTCTCACACACACACACATAAGCAGCCTCTCTCACACAAAGCACACACAATGAGCATGCTCTCTCACACACACAAACACACACACACACACACACACACTCTCTGTCTCTCTCTCACACACACACACACACTGAGGCTGTTCTTGTGTGATTAGTTAAATATCTGGAAGTGTTTCCAAAGGCTCTGTTATCAGTGAAGTGAAGAGTGAGTCTATAGTGCCTATAGTGAACCTGCAAGCTCTCTCTCTCTCTCTCTCTCTCTCTCTCTCTCTCTCTCTCTCTCTCTCTCTCTCTCTCTCTCTCTCTCTCTCTCTCTCAGAACACCGGGCCATGACATCATTCCCGCACGTCACAAGCTGATTGGCCCCTGCTGATCCTGCAGCCAATGAGATGGCTTGCTCAACATTTAAAGGGTGTGGTTGATTGTTCCCCTGAGCTCCTCCCCTCCCCAGCTCCACCTGTAGATCTGCTGTGGGAGTTATGGATATTAATATCGCTCACAGCAGTGTGTGTTTCAATTATCAGCTCCAGCAAGTACTTTGTTCTTTTAAAGTTATTGATTCTTTCGTGCCCTCAGGAACTTCGATTCTCTGTCTTTCTCTGAGATCTTTCACAGGTTTGACAGGAGCGGTAGATCTTATGAGGCTGTGGAGAAAATTACACTTCATTTTTCTGTAATGTTTTAGTCTAATACGGTCTCTCTGTCTCTGACACACAACACACACACACACACAGTGGTTATAATGAGGAGAATCACGTCTGTCCTTAATGGGTTATTTTTCTTTGTGCTGGGATGAAAATGTCAAATGCCAGTCAGAGGAGAACCCCTGCCGACATCCAAAGTGTGTGTGTGTGCGTGTTAAATGCAGGAGACTCATCCAGGATATTCACACACACACATCAGGTTAAGGATGTAGCTCGAGAAACTATGTGTACAGCATTTATTAAAAAAATACATTGTGCAATTTTTCTATACCTCATTTTTTATATTTTTTGAAAATGTTTTTTTTTTTGGTTGTATAAGCATAAAACCCTTTTCCAGTGTAATTTATTACAGAAGTCACATGACCTGACCTTCTCCCTGCAGTCTTCATTAGAGTTTCATCTCAGTTCCAGCATTATGATGTCATCACAAATGATGATGTCACAGTGGCTTTGATGTCATCCATTCGTTCTGCGGATTCCGTCCCTCTGATGAGGTGTGTGTGTGCATGTATGTGTACGCATGCGTGTGAGTGCATTTGTGTGTGTGTGTATTGATTTCTTTCCTTTAACGTGGGAATTGTAATTACGGAAGTGATGACAATCTCCACATGCTCTCACACACGCTTCTAATTAATAGACATGACATGAAAATAATGTGATGAATATGCGAACGCTGCGTTTACACACGAGCCTGTTGGCATTATTTCAGGGCGCAAAGACACACAAACACACACTGATGGAAGGCACACTGTCTGTGTGTGTGTGTGTGTGTGTGTGTGTGTATTAATGAAACGTACTTCTGAGAAATTCCGAGCGTTTAATCATCTTTCTGTCAGTCGGTCTGAATTATCGTAGAAATATGATTATATTTAAGTGTGAGATGTCAGAATGTCATTGATTGTAAAGGTCTGTGGTGAAAATGAGAAACTAGTCATTTATCATTTAACTGAACTGATCGCACACAAGTGTGTGTTTAATATAGCTAATATTATGATGCTTTTTTGCTGATTTATGGGAAATATGACCTGATAAACATCTTTTGTGTTCCACAGAGGAAAGCAGAGCCTCGTGGGTTCGGGAACCGGCATGAGGGTGAGTAAATTATTATTATGATTATTATATCACAAAACTGTCATCCTTATAGTGCACTTTAATTATTAGTACATCACATCACTATAACTAACATTGATTAATAATGAGCAATAGATTTGATAATAGAAATAGTCATATGTTTGGTTTGTAATGTGGTTTCTTACGCTCACAGCTTTACAACAGTGAGATATCAAATACAATGAAATAAAATAAAAGTCTTTAGTAGATTTGACATTATTGATGTTGAAATCTATTTTTTCGTCTTTAAAATCAGTCAGTCAGTAATACTTTAGGGGAAATTCTTTGTCACAATTGCCCAAAAACATATAAAAACATTTCCGTAATACATATACACTACCGGTCAAAAGTTTAAGATCGGTAAGATTTTTTATGTTTTTAAAAGAAGTCTCTTCTGCTCACCAAGGCTGCAATTTTTTGATAAAAAATACACAAAAAACACAGTAATATTGTGAAATATTATGACAATTTAAAATGACTTTTTTATGTTAATATATATTAAAATGTACTTTATTCCTGTGAAAAAAAGCAGAATTTTCAGCATCATTACTCCAGTCTTCAGTGTCACATGATCCTTCACAAATCACTCTAATATGATGATTTTATGCTCCAAAAACATGTATGATTATTATCCATGTTGAAAACAGTTTTTTACATTTTTATTTCAGGATTCTTTGATGAATAGAAAGTTCAAAAGAACAGCATTTATTTGAAATGGAAAGCTTTTGTTACATTATAACACTGTCCTTTAATTTAACTTTGGGTGAGTACGAATTTGTATCTTATCCTTGGGGGAATAAATAGAATAGCAATACTATCTATTTCACTCAAAGATAAGTACAAATTCTTATTGATCCAAAACTTTCAGTAAAGGCGTAGTGTTTAATGTTACAAAAGATTTCCATTTCAGATAAAAGCTGTTCTTTTGAACTTTCTATTCATCAAAGAATCCTGAAATAAAAATGTAAAAAACTGTTTTCAACATGGATAATAATCATACATGTTTTTGGAGCATCAAATCATCATATATATATATATATATATATATATATATATATATATATATATATATATATATATATATATATATATATGCATCATATATGTATATATGTATGTGTATATATATATATGCATCATATATGTATATATGTATATATGTATGTATATATATATATATATATATATATTATATTATATTATATTATATTATATTATATTATATTATATTATATTATATTATATTATATTATATTATATATACACATAATAAAATGTGTTTGCGTGTGTGTGTCCTTTGAATGAACTGCCATGCAAGGAAACATAACTAAAGCAGCAACCTCTCTCTCTCTCTCTCTCTCTCTCTCGGTCTCTGTCTCTGTCTGTGTGTGTGTGTGTGTGTGTTTGAAGGAAGCCCATGGGCTTCTCTCATCCTGCTCAGATCTGACCAGGCCGGGCTGCAGCTGGGTAGTTCTGGCCCTAACACACACACACACACACACACACACACACATATACACACAGCCGGAAAGGGCCCAGGCTATACACACGCTGCCAGTCCACACAGCTGAGCGGAAGATAAGATACGCGTCTTCTCTCTCTCTCTCTCTCTCTCTCTACATCAGAAGTGAACACATTTCTATTTCTTCTGCTCAGCTGTAATGCTATTATTTCAGATGAGGAATCAAATCTGACAACAATAGTTGCATATATTGTGCCTGTGTGGCTCCAAATGCACAAAAACAGTATTTTAAAGCGGATCTAGAGGACAGAAACAGGAGATCGGCTCTTTTTAACTGTGAGGACGAATGACAGCCATCGTACAGCATTACCGTTTTCTCTCATTCACACACAAACTTTATCTGATCAAAAATACAGTAAAGACCAAAATATTGTGAAATGTTGTTAGAATTGAATGTGTAGTAAAGTGTAATTCATTCCTGTGGGCAAAGTCTTCAGTGTCACATGATCCTTTAGAAATCACTCTAATATGATCATCTAATGCTCAAGAAACATTTATGATTATTATCAGTGTTGAAAATAGTTGTGAACCGTGACTCATTTCACTTTTCAGGTTTCTCTGAACTTCAAAAGAACAGTATTTATTTGAAATAAAATATCAAATTTGATCAATTTAATGCTTCCTAAATATATTTTTTAAATTATTATTATTGAACCAAACTTCAGAATAGTGTATCACTATTGCAGGCTCTGATAGTGCACTGTAAAAATGAATACGCTTTATCTAATCAAAAAAATTGTGGCAACAGATTACAAGCAATATTATTAATTATATTTAACAAATTACAATTGAGTAATAATTAATCTAATTAATTACTTAAAAGTTAACTATTTAAAATGAGTAAAACTTCCAACAACAACCCAAAAAACATAAATTGAAGTCACCATTATGGTGATCAGTGTTCGTTTTAAAATGACGGTTTTCTCCTTCAGTGATTCTGCTTGTTAACATCAGGTCTCTTTAATGTTGGCAATATAAAATAAAGAGATTTTAATTAATCTTTGACGTCTGTCTGTTAATGAGATATTTTTGTTAATTTTTTGGTGTAAACTTTACTCATTTTAAATGGTTAACTTTTAAGAGTATAATTTGATAAATTATTACTCAATTCTAATTTGTTACGTTTAATTAATAATATTGCTTGTAATCTGTTGCCACAATTCTATAAAGCATATTCATTTTTACAGTGTGATCAGCAATGCAGTATATAATGGACATATACTCATTTTAGCTGAATATTCATCAGTAAACTAGTAAAAGGCTTGTCAATGTTAAACTCATACGCTTTACTGCTAATAAGTCATAAGTACATGCTGTTTCTGAATCTGTACAGCGTGAGAAACCAAGACATGTTCACGGTGTCAGAACTAATCATCTAGCTTGACCCAATGTGTGGAAATCACATCTGGAGTAGAAACATGCGCTCTTATGGATGGCTGGCGTTATGTGTTCTCAGCACATGAATGGCTTATTCAAACGCCTAAATATTGGTATGGATCTTTTGGTTGTAATTTACCTTCATATGTGTGTGTGTGTTAAATCGTCAGGCATCTAGCCACCTGAGGAGCGTTCCCTCTTGCAGTGTTTGACATCCTCAGCCTGCTGTTGAAAGACCACCAGAGACCCTGCAGTCGTGTGTGTTTGCTCGCTGAAGAATAGCGCTATTTTAAGACTCGGCACACACCGCTTAAGGCCATTGTGTCTGATTCTATTTATCCCATTCAGGAGTGTGTGTGGGTTAATAATCAGAGAGCCCACGCTACATGAGTACATTGTGTTTGTTTGTTGATGTGTTTAAAGGGACAGTTCAGCCAGAAATGATCGTTCTGTCATCACTTACTCGCCCTCATGTCGCTCCGAAACCTGTATGACTTTCTTTCTTCTGTGGAGCACAAAAGGATAATCATATTCTTTTAAATCATAAGCTATCAAATCTCATGCTCATACTGACCAGTAAAACACCATAAAATGTTATCTTACCTATAAGATATATGTATGTGTGTGTGTATATATATACGTCTCTTCACATGATCCTTCACAAATCACTCTAATATGATGATTTTATGCTCCAAAAACATGTATGATTATTATCCATGTTGAAAACAGTTTTTACATTTTTATTTCAGGATTCTTTGATGAATAGAAAGTTCAAAAGAACAGCTTTTATCTGAAATGGAAAGCTTTTGTTACATTAAACACTACCCTTTAAAAAGTTTGGGGTCAGTAAGAATTTGTATTTTATTTTGGGGGGAAATAAATAAGAAATCAATACTTCTATTCAGTCAAGGATGAGTTACATTGATCAAAAGTTACAGTAAAGACATTTATAATGTTAGAAAAGATTCGAATTAAATAAATGCTGTTCTTTGAACTTTCTATTCAGTCAAAGAATCCTGAAATAAAAATGTAAAAAACTGTTTTCAACATGGATAATAATCATACATGTTTTTGGAGCATAAAATCATCATTGATGATTAGTATGTGACATGAAGATGGAGTATGATGCTGAAAATTCAGCTTTTTTTCAGAGGAATTAATTACATTTTAATATATATTAACATAAAAAGGTCATTTTAAATTGTCATAATATTTCACAATAGTACTCTTTTTTTGTGTATTTTTTATAAAAAAAATTGCAGCCTTGGTGAGCAGAAGAGACTTTTTTTAAGAACATAAAAAATCTTACCGATCTTAAACTTTTGACCGGTAGTGTGTGTGTGTGTGTGTGTGTGTGTGTGTGTGTATATATATATATATATATGCACCATAACAGGAGTTCTGACCTTTTCACCAAAAAGTTGACGCACACACCTTTAATAATTGAAACTTTAACATTTGAACTTAAAACATATAATCTAGTATTTTTCAATATAAAATTATAATATATATGTAGATTATCCTCTAAAATATAATCTTTTTTATCGCCTATTTTTATTATATCACATATTTTCAGTAGTTCTCATAAATTAGATATCACTTGAAAGCTTACAAACTCAGAATTCATCCTGTGAAAACCGTTTTAGAATTAGACGTTGCGTTACCATGGAAACGGTACTCTAAATTATTTTTATCAGGCTCCTCCCCTCCAATTTATGATTGAAGCCTTTTCTGATCTTGACAAAACACATATCATCACATCAGAGGTCTGTGTCTCAAGGTTCCAAATTTTGTGACAGAAGTGATATTTGGACAGAAATTTGTTAATTCGTTAAACAGCGGAATGTATACAACTTCAATGGAATTCAATGTGTGACACCCGGTGGCTATTTTTAGTACTAGTGCCTAAACAAAATCTCATAGGAACTTACATTTTTGTGACATCAACTTCAGATTTGGAACATAACTTGGTTAGATATATGGCTTTGATTTTATAGTAATTTTATATTAAAAAATATTTTGTATAACTTTTTCATACTTTCATTTTTAATACAGCAATAATCTTGCTGAGTGTTTTCTTTAGACAAGACCAAACTTGGGTGTGTATATATATATATATATATAGTAACGAATGAGCTCCCGCATTGTTATTCACAACAATTTTACTGGCCAACTGGCAGATGTGTGTGTGTGTGTGTATATATATATATATATATATATATATATATATATATATATATATATATATGTATGTATGTATGTATGTATATATATATATATATATATATATATGTATGTGTATATATACATACACTAAACAAAATTATAAAAGCACTTCTCCTTTGCCGAGATAATCCACATCCACTGTGGCCTTTTATTGTGGATAGCCTAAGGCACACCCCGTGCAATAATCCTGCCAGTCTAAATAGCATATTGATACACCACACATTATCTCGGCAAAGGAGAGTGCTCACTGAACACAGATTTAGACAGATTTCTGAACAATATTTTGAGAGAAATAGGCCTTTTGCGTACATAGGAAAAAGTGTTAGATCGTTGAGTTCGGCTCATGAAAAACGGTGGCAAAAACAAAAGTGTTGCGTTTATAGTTTTGTTCAGTGTATATATGGCCAAAACGAGGTATCTTCAGGGCATAATGAATCTTGAGTAATGTTTAAATATTTATTTATTAAGTTAAATGTATCATTAGTGTTGGGGTTACACATTACAATTAACATAATCAGATACTTTAGTTACTTTTTACTGTTTTCCAAGAAAATAGTAAAGTAACGCATTACTTTTAAATATATAACAAAATATCTACAATCTAAAAAAGCTGGGTTGTTTAACCCAACTTTTTGTCAAAGATGGGCAAACCGAAATGTTGGGTTAAAAATGTAATTTAAACATTTAACCCGACGGCTGAGTTTGTCCAAATTTTACCCGAATATGGGTTGAAACAACCCAGCATTTTTTACAGTGTAAGTTACTTTTTCAAACAAGTAACACAAGTTATTTCTGTTGAGCAAAATCAGGAGTAAGATACTTTATGTATTTAATCTCACTTGATTAACCCATATATTTGCAGTTCAATTATCAAAGTCAATCACACTAATAAGCTACAATTACTTTAAATAAACACATTTGTTTTTATTTTATTTTTCATTGTATTGCATTAGAGTTTAACTTTATCAACTTTTGGTGTGATTTGCCAAAAATATAACTTTTTTGTTTATTAAAAAACAAGCAACCCAGTCCAGGTGAGAAAAAAGTAACGCAAAATAAAGGTAAAGTAACTAAGTAATGCTAGTTACTTTTAAACGCAACACATTACTTTTTAACACCAACACTGATTATAAGTCATTATTATCTATATGTTTTAATGAAATAGCAGGAATGTTGTACGGTTTAAAACAGCATGAGGAAAATGACATTATTATAAATGGTTGAACGGTCCCTTTAAAGCTGATGACTTTATTAGGCGTGCTTCATAAATCATTGCTGAATTAAAATCCACCTTTAAGAACGCTGCAGAAGTGGAAGGACACATTTCAGGAACATTAAGCAATGTTTAGCAGGCGTGACGTCCTCACAGGAGGATATAACGGATGGAGACGCTAAAACACACACACACTCTTACACTTACGCGTGTGTGTTGTTTTGGCAGTGTGAGATGGATGAGCTGAAGAAAATAATCTTGCAAATGGAAATTTGAGGTGTCTATCTGGACTAAAAAAGACACCTTTTTAACTTCTGATATATTTCATTAGTGGATGAATCTCACCACAAAATCCAAAAAGAAAAAATAAGAATTAATATTTTGTTTTGGATATCTTTTTTTATCATTAAAGATTTTTTTTTTGCATTGTTACATTGTTTTATAATGACTGATGAAACACATTCCCTCTAAAATCCCCATTACTGTAATGTGTCCTGACATCATGCTCTTGGGTTTTTCCTTATTAATTTAATGCAACACATTTTTTTTCATGTTTTACTGGTGCGATGTTGTCGCTCTTCTTTCAATACCTCGATCGCCCAGTGGCCGGTCCTAGTATAGCTCATAAACCCCGCCTTCCTATGTTATTCAACGGGACGCGAGACCAACTAAACAATTAAATTACACTTCACATATCCTTTTCCAAAGATAGTTTCTGTAGTTTATATCACGTTGATGATAATTTTAAGTTTGTTTTAAAAATACGTTTGTTTTTTTAGTTATTTGATGCTATAAAAACGGTGCTGTGACATCATGATTGACAGCTGTGATTGACAGGTTCTCTGTGCGAAGACTTTTTTCATAATGTTGACTGTGGTTAGTTGTATTTACCTTATTTTAACGAGGTTTTGCAATTAGCAGACACCATTGGAGAGGAACGAAGCAGACAGAGGCCACTTAAGGAAAGTGTGGGCGTGTGCTTGCGATTGATTCAGCGAGAGTGAGGGCGGGGCTCTTGATTCTCGCGGCTTTAATTTAATTGAATGAATTTTAACTTCACTTTTCCCATGTCATAAAAGTGAAGCAAAGTGAGTTGAATGAGCCAATTCTGTAAGGGCAGCAAATTCTCCAAATTAATTACGAAAAAAGGCCAGCTTTCTGTACATTTTAAGCTGAATTATAAAAAAAAATTCTCAAAACGACTCTGAGCATTTCTCATCAGATTTTTAGCTGCTCTCCACTTACTTTTTATAGCAGTGCAATCTCGCCTATATACTGACCGGCTGACGCATTGCTGCCACATACATATTATTTTTTTCCCCTCAATTATGTGGTAATCACGAGTATCTTATGTCGTAATAACCAGTCTTATGTCGTTAAAACGAGATGTTTATGTCGTAAAAACAAGATATTATGTCGTTATAACGAGAAAAGTATGTCGTTTTAACGGTCTCTATTTGTACAAATCGCTCACATCCGTTAAATTCTGAATTTTGCACACATAACTGAAAGCAATTTTTTGTGGATATAGTAGCCTAATGAAAACATACATTTATCAAGTTCACGGATAATGTGCGTGCATTATTAATACTAAAATCATAATAAAGTATACTACAAAAATCAGATAGCTAATATAAATGCAAAGCGTTTAATTTTCCTCCCTTAGAAACTCAATTATAAAAATCGCTAAATGTAGCTTAATGCATATTACAATGTCCCCTTATTATGTCGAAATAACAAGATATTTATGTCGAAATAACGAGATATTAATGTTGTTATAACGAGATATTTATGTCGTTAAAACAAGATATTTATGTCGTTAAAACGACATATTTATGTTGTTAAAACGAGATATTATAGCATTAATCGGCTTTTATTTGTGTGTCTCTGGTACGTAATGATGTGATGTAATTTTGCTGCCTATCTTGGCCAGGTCTCCTTGCAAAAGAGATTTTTAATCTCAATGGGTTTTTTACCTGGTTAAATAAAGGATAAATAAAAAATAAAAAATAAAATTATGTCGTTATAACGAGAAAAGTATGTCGTTTAACAAGAAAATATGTCGTTCTAACAACATAAGATCTCGTTATTATGAGAAAATTTGTAGTTTAAACAGACATAGGTGTCGTTGAATTGATCAACATAAGATCGTGCGTTATTACGACATAATTGAGGGGAAAAAAATAATATGTATGTGGCAGCAATGCGTCACCATAATATACAGTGTATCGAGCTTCACTCTAAAAAATGTTGGGTTATTTAAACCCAAAATCGGTCAAATGATGGACAAACCCAAACGTTGGATTAAAAATGTTATTTTTAAAAATTTACCCAATGGCTTGGTTTGTGATTTGGGTTGAACAACCCAGTATTTTTTAAGAGTTTGTTGTCTCATTTGTTTCTATTTTCATTTCTCCACAGAACTTCTGAGACTGTTGGAAAGGCAATGAGCTATAAAGCTATAAGATGTTCCTCTGGGTTTCCATTACTATCCCATCAGCCTCTCTCTCTCTCTCTCTCGGGTGATGTTTCAGGTCAGTGAACATAAGCTGTAAGCATCCCTGTGAGAATAATAACATATCGTACATGATCTTATTGCACACCACCCAGTCTCTCACTCATGACATGAGCTCTGATTTGCGATCTCAATCTAACACACCCATAATGCACGTCTCCACAGAACATGATCAAGAACAGCTCGTGTATATATCTCATATTAATGCACACATAATTGTGTCATGCTCTCGGTGCACTGAGCTGATGCGGTGGAGAAAGCGTGTGTTCTTCATTTCAGGAGAATGAAATCTCATTAATGCCTGTGTTTTCTTGAAGTGCCCCAGTTATGCTAGTTTAAAGGCTCTTCTACAGTAGAAAAATATAAACACTTTAATTTTTCTCCTAGATATCCCCTGCAGCATGAGCTCTTTTCTCTCAGTGTCTGAAACGCTTCCGTCTGCAGATTCAGTCTCTCAAACCCCGCCTCTCTGAGAGCTGCTCTGCTGTGATTGGTCATGATCATATCTGAATCTCACAGTGATACGAACAGTGACGATGGCGAGGGTTTTACCAGCTCAATCTCATCAAAGTGGATTTGCTTTGTCCGCTTTAAACACGTCTTCGCCACATGAACAACACGAACCAAACTCTTCCGGCAGTGTTAATTTCGTTTCAAATATGACAAAAAATGTTCAGTTGACGACCTTTTTCCCGTGACTAAGACAAGACGATGAGAGACGACACCTACGTCATTAAACGATCAGTGTGACTATATCAACACATGCAATATCGTTGATGAAAAAAGACGAGACTGAGGCCCCGCCCACACTACTGCGTTTTCGTTTAAAAACTGAAGACCTTTTGCTACGTTTGCACTCAGAGCTCGACCAATAAAGGATTTTGAAGTCAGATACCGATACAAATATTTTTTGGTTTTAAAATCCGATATGCCCATATATTGGCCGATATTCTTTTTTATTTTATTTTTTCTAAACACGTAACAAAACATTAACAGATTACCCTAACATGTAAGTTATTTGTAGTTATTTATGAGTTTTAACTAAAATAATATGATAATGCATTTTAAAAGAAACTTGTTTCTTTTGTCACAACAGAACAGACTGATGATAGTGGCATTAGCTAGCTTTGTGATTAGCTAGTCTATGATGAGTTATAATTTAGCAATGGATGGTGTTATACTGCAATATGTAAAACATACATTTTCAATATAACAGGCCAGAGAAGAGATGATTAGTCTCATTGCTATAACTGTCACGCGTTATTAAAGAAATTTACACATTGTCAAAAGTTAAAAGGACAGTCAGTCAACTACACTGTAACAACGCAACGTAATTATTACTAACTAATTCCGCAACTGATGGGGATGTTCTTTTAATTGTTATTCAAACGACCAACTTAACGAGTGTTGCCAACAGAGACTGTGTAGAGTGCCCTCTGGTGGACAAACTATACAACTCCAACATTCATGAAATGGTTCAAGCGTGTTTCAGTCCGTTCGAATTTTTTTTTTTGAAATATTCATTTATCGGCCATTAAAACTGCCGGTACCGATAATTTGGAAAATGCCTAATATCGGCCGATAATATCGGCATGCCGATATATCGGTCTGGCTTGCTAGTTTGCACCTCCCGTCCAGACTAAAATGGGAAAAACAAAGACCTAAAATGAGAGAAGTTTAGAAACGCTGCAGTTTTTCGCGTTTTGAATCTCCGAAGGGCGTTTTAGACGAGACAAAACGGAGAACTGTTTACACCGACACGCGCATGCACTCAAAAAAATTAGATGTTGGCTTTAATTAATTTTAATTTGTCAACAGGTTCCACATAACTAGATTACGATTAAACAAACATAATATGTTCATGTAACTTCAACATAATGGAATTATGTAATTTTAAATTACCCAATTCAAGTAGTCTCAAAGTGAATTTTTAAAGGCTTCCTGACATGATTCAAAGGCATTTTATTATATTCATTCATTCATCCATTTATCAGTCCCTCCAGGATTTCACGATTTTTTTGTGTGATTTTTGCGATCAAAATGACTGATTTTGTGGTGGTAATTTCCAAAAATTTGTGAAAAATTTGCGATTTATATATAACATTTACCATAATAGTATTCAGTCCTTCCAGAAAAACGAGTTTTTTGTGATTTGTTGCGGGCAAAAATCCTTGATTGGGTGGCCCGTTTTCTTTAAAAATGCAATGGAATATGCAGGAATATTTGCAAAAATTGCGGGAACTTGCAAAAATTGCGGTTTGATGAAAAAGAAAAAAGTGATTCCCCCAACATCCTGTTCTCACAAGGCTAATGTAAAGAGTCATTTCTTATTACTTCCTTTGATAAGCAAGCATACTACATCACAGAAAGTGCTGGGAATATGTAATTTCTCATCTTGTTTTATTTCAGACTGTAGCGAGTGTAAATAAGGTGTGGCCCCTTTAGAGCTGCGTGCTCTCCTGTTGAACTCTCTGCAGTGTTATGTGTGCGCCTCAAACACCCCATGTGTGCGGGTAATTTCTGTTTGATGCATTTTTCAACTTTCTGCTAAGATACATGTGACTTTTTTGCAACGAAATCCGAGGATTATGAAATTATGCAAACCCTGCATATTTTGCTCGGAAATCTGCAATTTTTGCGGCGAAAGTGCGGCGTATTCGAAAAAATGCGGCCCCGCATGAATATGCGGACTTTGGCTGATTTTGCATTGAATTCAGCGAATCGCATAATCGCGTTTTTTCTGGAGGGACTGATTTACATTTCATTTGATTCATTGACATTCAATTAAATTGATAGACTTTATCTAGCTATTTGCTAGCAGATAGAGGTGGGCAGATCGATACTAATATCGATAATATCGATACCAACGTTGGGATCAGTATTGATCGATACCAACGTGAAAATATCGATACTTAAGTTTCAGTTTATCTCGTTTTGCGACCTGACCGTGTTTGTCAAAATGCTGCTGCTGTCACAGAGCAGAGCAAGCTCCCTGTAATCCTCCTACCAAGAGTGCTGCTCTCGTCCCCCTCTCCTGTGTTGTACCGTCACGTGACTCACCACTCAGCACGCTACTCAGGTCTAACCCCACCCCTACCGCTACCTTCAGCGGCGCGCACAACCGCGCATTTCTAGTCTACAGCAGGCACGGTCAGAGACGAGAACTTGTGACTTTGTTTATTTAAGAAAAAATCCTGAAAAGAAGTGCACTAAAGAGGAGAAACATTTTTGTTAACATGCTACTTGAAAAGAGAATTTTTTTTACATTTTTTATATTTGTGAAGTAATAATTTTGTAACTTTGTTTATTTAAATAAAACAGAAGTAACCAAAAGTTGATTCTGAACAAAAGCTTTTGAAGTACTGATTTTAACTGATTAATAACCCCAAATGCAAATCACAAAAACAAATTAAAACTCATAAATTAATTTAGATTTAGGTTGAAGAGGCATCCACCTTAATTATTAAAAAGTATCGGTATTGGTATTGATATTGGCGATACTGGCCCTGTATTTACTTGGTATTCGGATAAATACCAAATCTAGCAGTATCGCACACCTCTACTAGCAGAAGCACATATTAGCATCTTGAATGCAAAGATTTACATGCTTCTTCATCTAAAGCAATAGAAAATAATGGTATAAGTTCGACAGCCAAACAAAATGCTCCACTCTTCTCCACAATGGTAACCCACTGCAATTTAAATGGTTCTTAATAATTCCAATGTAATTTAACATTAAACACAATTACACACTATCAAGTCTTCCCTTCTGAATTTCTCAAAAAACATAAAATAACACTTAATTTTTACATATATTTCTCTTAATTCATCCATATGCAAAGCATGTTGGGAACTAAAAGCACAGCACAATTTCAGTTTAGGCAACACAAATCAATCATGTGAATCCAACACAAACGGATTAAGTCAACTTAAGTTGTTACGCTATATTTAAGCAGATTGAACACAGTGAAATTAAGTTCGAGCAAAATGGCAGTTGGCTCGCACTACACTGCCACCCTCTGGATGTACAGAATTATTTACTTAACATAAATGGATTGTGTTTAGACAACAGCATTAGGATTTTGTACTGTTAAGTTGAGACACAATTACATAGACCTTAATAGAAAAAAAAAAAACATTTAAAGTCAAAAACACAATTGTTATAAGTAAACTATTATATAAATATATCATGTAAAGTGCACAACCTCCCTAGTTCATTTTTGCAGTGTGCCCAGTGTTTTGGTCGAATGGCTCACGTGGTGCCAGCGCTTTGAGTCGTTTTTGGACGGAGATCATTTCTAATATGCAGATAAAACGCTGGTGTGGACGGAGATCGTATTAAGTTTTAATTTTCCGTTTTAAACGAAAACGCAGTAGTGTGGACGGGGCCTGAAATGTGTTAAAAAAAATTAAAACTTGACAAAACCACTTGTTAATATAAAACCACTTGTTCATATAAATCACTACCAAAATTAATGTCCATAACCGCAGTTTGACTAAAAGTACAAATGACTAAAATTTGACAAAAAATTGGCTTCAGAGACTCTTGTTCAGCCAATCAACACCACAGGCTGGCTTTATGCTAATTAGCTACATTTTGACATGAGTATGCAACAGGAAGTGAGACTGAATTACTGACGACTCGTTTCTTGACATTTCTTATACATTTTACTTCATACTTCGATATTAACTTTGATAATTCAACTAAATCAGAGAACTCAATTAAGATATCAGTGATGAAGAGGAAACTGTGAGCATGCAGATTTGAGTCCTGCTCGTGTTTGCTCCGAACTCTCAGCAGCCAATCAGATTGTCTCTTGATGTGTAAACCAGCGTTATTAATTATTAATAGAGAACAAAGGGTGGTGTTTTGTCTCTCTGTGCTATGGTTGACTGAGTGATGAAGATTGTTTGTGTTTGATTACGGCACAGAGCAGTTTTCTGGGAACTGTAAAGTAGAAAAACATTCAGAGAGTTGTTTTTCTTTTTCTTCTGTCTTTTTTTTGAACTTTCTATTCATCAAAGAATCCTGAAATAAAAATGTAAAAAACTGTTTTCAACATGGATAATAATCATACATGTTTTTGGAGCATAAAATCATCATATTAGAGTGATTTGTGAAGGATCATGTGACACTGAAGACTGGAGTAATGATGCTGAAAATTCAGCTTTTTTTCAGAGGAATAAATTACATTTTAATATATATTAATATAAAAAAGTCATTTTAAATTGTCCTAATATTTCACAATATTACTGTGTTTTTTGTGTATTTTTTATCAAAAAATTGCAGCCTTGGTGAGCAGAAGAGACTTCTTTTAAAAACATGAAAAATCTTACCGACCCAAAACTTTTGACCGGTAGTGTATATATATATATATATATATATATATATATATATATATATATATATATATATATATATATATATATAAACATTGATTGCGCTTTATTGATTGATCTTTATCATTGATCTATATATAACCATTGATCTTTTTTGCAACAATTATCATCCATTAAAAGTTTTAATAGATTTTTTAAATGTTCTTCGAACTAAGAAAGGAAGGAACCTTTATTTTTAGGAGTATATTAACAAAATATCATACATAAACGGTCCAGTTAACCAATCAGAACTCTCTGAGGACAGATTAAAGTATCTTATTGGCTGAATATGAAATGTCAGTATCTTCTCCAGCGACACACACACACGCATAATCTCGCATGCAATAATTATATAGTAATGCGCAAAGTTATATATTATATATCAATAATTATATATTAATGCATTACTAAAGAGAGTCTCTAATGCAGTATATATGTTCCGTCTCTTGCCGTGTTTCTTGCATTTTTCATCAAAGCTCCAAGTCGAAAGTCTCTCAGAGTCTCGCAGCGAGTCCTGCTGTCGCCACTGGAAAGTTGCTTAGTAACTGAGGAAGTGAAGCTTTCATACGACTGCTCACTGTGAGCATGCTGAACACACACTCTCTCACTCTCACTCACTTATACACTCACTCACACACACACGTGATGGTAAGTGTATGTTGATAGTCTTAATTCTCCTGCTGATTGTAGTAATAAATGATGTCGTCTTAGAGTGGAGACACACATTAATAAAAACACTCAAACAATCAATCAAATCATAATGTGTGTGTGCAGTCTGAGGTGTGTGTCATAAATCAGTCTTCAGTAATCCAGAAACAGTTTCTGTGAAGTGTGTGTACATACGGGCTGTGTGCCAAACCCTGCTGATACACACTCGCTCTCGATGTGAAGACTGAGCGAAGATGTTCATGTTGAGGCAACATCACATGCATCGTTTACCGAAAAACAAAGTGTGTGGAAAAATTATTCTATGTATGGAAAATACCAGAATCTTTCAATTAAAAATGCAGAATTGTTCTTTTATTGAGCAAGAATGCATTAAAATGATTTAAAGTGAGTGAAAGGAGTCAAATAAATGCTTGTCTTTTGAACTTTCATTCATCAAAGACAAATAAAATGTAACTGTTTTCAACAATGATAACAATCATAAATGTTTCTTGAGCATCAGATCATCATATTAGAGTGATTTCTGAAGGATCATGTGACACTGAAGACTGGAGTAAGACTCAGCTTTTATCACATTTGGCCGTTTATTCTGCTATTTTAAAGTATAATAATATTTCATAATCATAATCATATTAGAATGATTTCTAAAGGATCATGTGACACTGAAAACTGATGTGTAATCAGCAACAGTAATGATGTTGAAAATTCAGCTTTCAAATTACATTTTAAAATATATTAAAATAGAAAAAAAGTCATTTTAAATTGTCCTAATATTTCATAATATTATTTTTATTTTATTTTTTTTTATCAAATAAATCAGCCTTGGTGAGCAGAAGAGACTTCATTTAAAAACATAAAAAATCGTACAGATCTAAAACTTTTTAACCGGTAGTGTATACAAACAACATTTGTATAGTTAAGTATACAGTAAATTAATGAAATGTTATGTTTTACCTTATATGCGAGTATGCGATATGATATTTATTAGAACATAGAACTGATTATGTGCCTTATAATACATAAAAAATGCTTCATAAATTCAATTTGCATGGAGTGTTGGCAGTTATTCCTGATGACATCATCTAACAACACTTGTTGCCATGGTGATTAAGAAACTTTTTAAGCGCAAACTTGCCGTCACGAACCGCCACAGTCACGAATCAACCCTAAACATCCTCTAAATAAAGTGTGTTCTGCATGTTCTGTGTAATTGAGACTCAAAGATTTGTGTCTTAAAATAGCGGATGTTTTCCGCCTCGTGTCATCGCTCAGAAGTTTCAGTCAGCGTTGAGCAGATTCACTGAGAGACTTAAACTAAAACATCACAATTACAGTTTTAATCAGCTGCAATTAAAACTGATCAGTTGTACTTTGTTTTCGCAGAGAGAGTGTTCCAATGCAGTCTAATCTGCAAAAGAGTGTGTGTGTGAGGAGGAAGAGTGTGTGTGAATTATTTATTTTTAATTTAAAAAGTATACATATAATTTATATTTTAATATCAACAATTCTACATCATTCATATTTAGATATCATTAGATATTATTAAAAATATATATTTTTTATTATTGTTATCATTATGATTTATTATTTTTATTTGGTAAAGTGGATGTGAGACGTCCTGTGACACGTATTCGAGCACAGATTCGATGTTGGAGAAATGATTTGAATGCTCCTCTAGAAGTGTAATAATGAGTGTGTTGGTGACACTAGTGGACGCTCTCCAGGGATTATGATAAAGCCATATTTCATCTCTCATCTGTGTGTATGAAAGTGTGTCATGCTCCCTGTGAGGAGAGCACCAGAGCCGATGTGTGTGCAGGAGATTGAGATCAGCGCGCTTCGTTCGCTGCTTTCATCTTCTGAGAGACGAGATCTTATCGGGCAGGAGTTAAAGTGTGTGTGTGATACGAGCAGGCTGGTTTGCATTAGAGCTCAGACAGATGTGTGTTGGACTTGGTGTTTACTGGAGGAATTCAGTCTGAAGGGTCGAGACAGAATCACGGCAGTTATGTAGGTGAAGTAAATGTCAGTGAGAACAAGAGCTGTGAGTGTGTGTGCGTGTGTGTGTTAAAATATCCATGGAAAAATAGTTCTTTTTTGTCGTTCCAAGAGGGAAAACAACCTTGCATGGATCAGCTTTATTCTGTCGGTCCATCGGGTTAAACATGGTCATGACCCCGAGATCACTGCGTTCATCACTCTCACATCCTCAGAGACTCACACACACACACAGCACTCATGTGCCAATGGGCTTTTTTCACATTTGAGTACATGTGTGTTCATACACTTACACACACACATATACACACACAATCACTCACTCACACATGTGCCAATGGGCTTTTTTCACATTTGTTGAAGTACATGTGTGTACTCACACACACTCATGCTGCATGAGGAACATTGTTTTTTTTGTAGACTATTCTATTTGTGGACATTTTCTGCTCTTTTAATTCACATAAAAATTATATTTAGCCTCTCCTTCTCTCCATTTCTTTATAGGATATATATATAGACTATTCATTTAATAGTTAAAGATTAAAGATTAATAACTGTATGTTTTTCCATAACACCGTTATACAAGATTATACTTAATAACATAGTAACGTGTGACAGTGAGGTCATGGAAACCCCTTCCGCTGGAATTTTACAATTAAATTTAAGGTACACTCTTTATTTCTCTGCTTTGTTTTGTTGTTAGAAAAATTAGATTTTTTATAGATATCGGCATTTGCTTTGCACATAAACACATTCAATGACTCCTTAAACAATGTGGTTAGCAACCACTTCAGCAACCCCTTAGCGACCCCTAACAACATACAGAACACCTTAACAACCACCTTCAGCGACCCCTAACAACATACAGAACACCTTAACAACCACCTCAGCAACCCCTTAGCGACCCCTGACAACATACAGAACACCTTAACAACCACCTCAGCAACCCCTTAGCGACCCCTAACAACATACAGAACACCTTAACAACCACCTCAGCGACCCCTTAGCGACCCCTAACAACATACAGAACAACTTAACAACCACCTCAGCAACCCCTTAGCGACCCCAAACAACATACAGAACACCTTAACAACCACCTCAGCAACCCCTTAGCAACCCCTAACAACATACAGAACACCTTAACAACCACCTCAGCAACCCCTTAGCAACTCCTAACAACACACAGGACACCTTAACAACCACCTCAGCAACCCCTTAGCGACCCCTAACAACACACAGAACACCTTAACAACCACCTCTTCAACCCCTTAGCGACCCCTAACAACATACAGAACACCTTAACAACCACTTCAACCCCTTAGCAACCCCTAACAACATACAGAACACCTTAACAACCACCTCAGCAACCCCTTAGTGACCCCTAACAACATACAGAACACCTTAACAACCACCTCAGCAACCCCTTAGCGACCCCTAATAACATACAGAACACCTTAACAACCACCTCAGCATCCCCTTAGCGACCCTTAACAACACACAGAACGCCTTTGGAACCATTGAGCAAACACCCAGAACACCTTCGCAACCACCTAAACACCTCAGCAACCACCTAGCCCCACCAGAACCCTAGCGACCACCCAACAACATACAGAACACCTTAACAACCCCCTACTGTAGCAACACCCAGCACACCTTAGCAAACGCCTAGACACCTCAGCAACCACCTAGCAACATCAGAACCCCTTAGTGACTGCCTAACAATATATAGAACACCTTAACAACCACCTAGTAACATCCAAACCATCTTAGCAACCATCTAGCAAATGCCCAAAACACCTTAGCAACCACCTAAACACCTAAGCAACCACATACAGAACACCTTAAAAACCACACCACCTTAGCAACCATCTAAACACATCAGCAACCGCCTAGCAACATCACAATCCCTTAGCAGCCACCTAACGACATACAAAACACCTTAACAATCACATAGTAAAACCCAAACCACCTTAGCAACCATCTAAACACATCAGCAACCACCTAGAAACATCAAAATCCCTTAGCAGCCACCTAACGACATACAAAACACCTTAACAATCACATAGTAAAACCCAAACCACCTTAGCAACCATCTAAACACATCAGCAACCACCTAGAAACATCAAAATCCCTTAGCAACCACCTAACGACATACAAAACACCTTGACAACCAACTGGCAACACCTCAGCAAACTACTATTAAACATTCAGAACACCTAAGCAACAACCTAGCAATATCTTGATGTAGTTCAGGCTCGTTCAGTGAGCATCTGTGGGATTTTTTCACAGCAAGTGTAAATGGTGCATCTGATCCCTCAGTTAAAGTAACAAAACACCTCTTCTTAAAAACACACATGATTTGAGGAATAATTTTTCCCTGGGCTAGAGATTTGTCAGTTTTAATTGGCTGCCTGGAAATAATCATCACAGAATGATATTATGTTTGGAATTGTCCTCATGAATATTGAATTCTCGGCTCAGTAATCCCAATCTTGGCACATTAGCGTGTCGGTTTCTCGCTGTGTGAAACAACGTCTAATATCGGCTCAAAATAAATCAAGAGACGCGAGAGAGGGTATTTATTGTGTATCTCATTTGTATTCTCATCTCATGTGTGCAACGCGTTTGTCAGGCTGCTGAACTCTCTCTCTCACACACACACACACACACACACACACACACACACACACACACACACACACACACACACACACACACACACACACACACACACACACACACACACACACACACACACACACACACACACACACACACACACACACACACACACACACACACACACACACATACACACACACACACACACAAGCACTCACAATATTCCTAGACCTTGTAGCCAGCGTTCAAGCGCCATCACCACACACACACACACACACGATGAGAAGCAGCACAGCCACATTTCAGTAGCTTTCCTCTGACACCTCCACTAATGCGTCCACACACACACACACACACACACACACACACACACACACACACACACACACATGCGTGCTAAAGAGGAGAGAGCCGGGAACAAGACAAGTGAAATGGAGGGAAATCCATCTTTTTTCAAGTCTAATGTGGGATGAAAGCGCGTGACCGGCCGCAGTCTCGCTCTTTAAAGTGCTTTTCCACGTCCAGCGGTGGCGACACAAGCGTTTTGACGGATGGCCTCGTTCAGGGTTCAGATTCTGTGAATAAAGACTAAGCACGAACACACTCCCTCTTATTCTGCCTGTCAGATCAGATGGACGTGTGAGTCTGACCTGAGGTCAGTGTATCTCATGCTCGGTTTGTTCGCTTCTTAGGGTGTGAAACTTCTATCAAGGGATGTGATGCTTTTACGTTTCCTAAATGTGTTATTGATCACATATTTTTAAATCTAAAACAGATGATATAATAGATTAGCATCTCATGGACACACACACGGTTGCACTTCGGGAAGGGGACGCGCCCGCCATTTGTAGAAGCTTTCCAAACAAAGAGAATTACTGAATCTCTCCACGAAGGGCTCTTCCACGTCCGCTAGCGAAGGGAACATGTGACGGTCACTTCAAGGTTTCAGTTCTGATCCTGTTCCCTTCCGGAGTGAGCGGGAATCAGGATGCTGACTTCCGACTGGAATTTGCCCAGAGAAGTGAAAAAAGGCACAGAACTGAAACATAATACAAAAACCATCCAAGTATAACAAACTCAGATTTTCCCTAAAACACACACACAAACACTCACACATACGCACACACTCAAACATACGCACACACATATATACATATATATTTGCATACATATATGGCCAGATACAAATGTACTGATAAAAAATACTGTTCATAGACAGTACAAGTAATACATTGCAACTTTGTAACAGAATCAATATACACATATATATATATATATATATATATATATACTGTATATAATATGTAATAATGATGTGTGTGTGTGTCTGTGTGTATTTAGATGCAGCGGTTTGTTTCTCACACGTACACACACACTCAAGAATATATAACCAATATAGTATAGAATATACATAAAAATACCAATTATATAGAATATACATAAAATATACACTGTAAAAATAAACACACTATATCTAATCAATAAAATTGTGGCAACAGATTACAAGCAAAATTATTAATTAAATTTAAAAAATTAGAATTGAGTAATAATTAATCAAATGAATTCCTTAAAAGTTAACCATTTAAAATGAGTAAAACTTACACAAAAATAACAAGAAATGTCATGTTAAGTAACCATTATGATGATCAGTGTGTGTGTGTGTTAGTTGGGCTCTTAACCCTTAAGTCATTAACTTTAAGTTTTGTTTGGCTGCTGTACTGAGTTATAACAGACGGATGAACAAATAGAAAAGGTGTTGGATCTGATGGATGTTTTAACATAATCATTATTATCACAATCATTTGACCTGAATCACTGAACTCAATTTCTGAGTTAGGTTTACTTTATTAATTATAGCAGCACTGTCCTTATTCAGCATAATATTTGTAACTTTTACAATGTAATCCAAATAATTTCTAAAAAGTTTTTTATACAAAAAAGTGACATCAAGATTCAGCATGTGAATCTCAACAATGGTGACACTTATAAATAAATAAATAAATAAATATATATATTATTGATTTGATCATAATAACTTGGGCTCTATGAGTTCATTGTACTGTATATAATGAGTGTGTGTGTGTATAGATGCAGTGTTGACCCGATGACCCCAGTGACCTATTAACTGAAATACATTTCTCTGTACCGTGACTGTGGCTGTTTTCACATACAGAAGCTTTTCCAGAAACAAGTGTTTCGTTCCAACGACTAGCTGTGAGACAAAATGTTATTGCTGTCACATAGTGTTGCACAGGCAGCCTCACGACCAAACACACACACACTTTCCCAGAATGCACTCTATACAGTTATTTTGGCAAAAACAATCAGACATCGAGGGCCAGTTATGCCATTATGTTGCATACTGAGCATTAAATTCCCCCTGTGGTGTTAATCCAGCTTTTAATGTTGTTTATATGTCTATGTGATGTGTTTAATTCGCTTTAAGACACACAATGTGTAAGTTCATAAGTGGACAGCATTGCTGCATATTTCCTCCTTAAAGCTGCAGTGAATCCAGTCTCAAAAACACGCTTTGAAATCGCTGGTGTTTCTGACGTCACAAACGACCTTGTAACCAATCAGATCAATGTGTGATGGATATTGGATCTCTGAGCTGAGTGAGTGAGTGGAGGCGGGGATCATTTGCATATTCATAGAACCGTGCATTCTAAATGAGTTACATTCAATGTATTTTTAAGGTATGAAGATGGAAAAAAAGT
Organism: Hybognathus amarus; assembly: GCA_030378365.1. Classification (NCBI taxonomy): domain Eukaryota; kingdom Metazoa; phylum Chordata; class Actinopteri; order Cypriniformes; family Leuciscidae; genus Hybognathus; species Hybognathus amarus. The sequence continues at coordinate 190,767 of JAQIUQ010001611.1, read as the reverse complement.
TTAAATATGTCCTTTTGGTGATCAATAATTGATAAAATGATAATAAAGGGGTAATACATCATACTTTTCGGTCTCAAATTAGAACGTTTTTTTGTAACTGACTTACATAAAAATGTCAACAGTCTTATAGAAATAAATTGGATGACTCATTTGAAAGTCTAAGCAGTTTATGCAACCGACCATCTAATTGTGTATCTGCACAAAAATAGTAAAGCATGGCACACACTCTTTGACTTTAATCCTGGAATGTTTTCCACATTTGTTCAGGACCATGAGAAGAGATAGATGACTTTCATAGAGACCTTACAGCTATAATGCATTAGAAATATCGGCTCACTGCATTAAAAATACAGCCCTGTCAGCATGTAGCTTTACATTAACACAGAAAAGCCATCCATCGCCTGGCCTTTTTATCTAAAACAGTCTAATGTTTTAGTGGAATGGGCAACTGGCAAAGAGTCACATGCATAAATAAAGAACGAGAGATAAACACAGCGAGAGAGTTTTTATTGCTCACGGGTTTCTCGTATCAGAAACTTCGGATGAGTTCACTGGAGTTTTTCCCTCGGGTGTTTCTCCAAAACTAAAAGATTCTCCATTTAATCTCATTGTTGTCTAGGAAACATAGCTGGGATATTGAAAATATCTCATGAGAGAGAGAGAGATATCATTGTATAAAAAAAAATTATAGGACCAAAATATTTAATTCAGAACATGTAGTGTTAATTTCTATGTGCTTTATCTAATTAGTCGCTACAGAACATAAAACATTTAAGCCTGAAGGATTTATGAATTTCATCGCTGTATTACAGGATTTAGAATCTAAATAATGACACACACACACACACACACAGCGTGTCACACCGATGTAATTAGTGGCATTTGCAGAATGAGCTGATTATGTTAAACGGTGTTTAATGCTTTGGACGGAATGATTGCGTACTCCAGTAATTATGGTCAAACGGTTTATTACTGAACATTACTGTCAGACACACACACACACACACACACACACACACACACACACACACACACACAGTGAGACAAGCAGGCAGTTCATAAGGGAATAAAAACACTAAACATAATTTAGGTGTACTAATATATATGCATTTAAACGATTTAAAATAATAGAGTAAAATAAACTGTTTTTGTATATAGATTCATTATTTCTTTCTCTGGCCCTTAGAATTAAATAGATAGATGATAGATAGATAGATAGATAGATAGATAGATAGATAGATAGATAGATAGATAGATAGATAGATAGATAGATAGATAGATAGATAGATAGATAGATAGATAGATAGATAGATAGATGATCGATCTATAGGACTTCAAATGTTGTGGGCGGGGCTAAGTCTGGCTGGCATCCAGGCTATCTCCTCAAGGCAAGAGAGATTTAATAATGGAAAAAATCCAGCAGAGATTTTCCAGCTGCATTACTTTTTAAATGAAGATACAACTGCATATCATCAGCACAACTATGATATGAAATGCCATATTTATTAAATGTAGAGCCCAGGGGAATCATAGAAAGGGGAAAAAGTAGCGGCCCTAAAATAGAGCCCTGAGGTACCCCTCGAGTTTCAGGAGCAGCAGAAGAAAAATTATTCCCAATCTTTACCGAAAGTGTCCTCGCAAGTAGATCTATCCATCTACTGTATATGTCTATCTATCTATCTATCTATCTATCCATCTATCTATCTATCCATCTATCTATCTATCCATCTATCTATCTATCTATCTATCTATCTATCTATCTATCTGTCTGTCTGTCTAGTCTGTCTGTCTAGCCAGTCAGTCAGTCTGTCAGTCCAGTCCGTCCGTGTTGTCGTGACGTCCGTCCATCAGGCAATTTGTCAGTCGTTTATCTAAATAACTGTCAGCCGTTTGGCCGTCATCCGACAAATGAATTAGTTAATTAATTAGGCTATTTATTTCATTAAAGAACATGGCCAATATTTTTATAAATATAAATGGTGCATATACTGTATATGTATGCATTTATGATGTAATGAAATCTAAAACCCTTGTGTGACTCTAGTGTAATGTGGCATCTGATAACGTTGAGTGTATCAAGTGAACTTCTCCAGATCTGAAGGAATCTGAACACTACTACTTTTCTCTCTGTTCTTCCCTCCATCCGTAAAGAGAGAGAGAGAGAGAGAGAGAGAGAGAGAGAGAGAGAGGCGGGGCAGTTCGAGGCTTTCTGCAGTAGGACGCTCTCTGAATAAAGAACAGATCTCTCACACACACTGATGTGTGTCCTATTGTAGCGCAGCGTGTGTGTGTGTGTGATGGTCTAAGAGCAGAGACTCCGTCTGCATTCAGAGAGACTCTTATCGGTCTTCTTAATTCAGTTAGAGTGAAGCGCACAAACTCATTATACGCTCTGCTTTAATTAACTGAGGTAGATAAGAGACATTGTTCCCCAGTTATGTTCTGCCATCTCTCCGAAGTTTGTGTGATAAAGATCATCCATCCATTGATTCTTCGGCGAAAACAAAAGATGAGAAAAGACTGAGGCAGACACAAACACACTCAGACAGGAGACAGCAGATCAAAGCGCTGATGGGTTCTGATGCTTCAGGGTTTTGATGAGGATTCCCTCCTTCCTCATCATCTTCCCTTTTATCTTATTGAACATTATGGAAAATCATCCCAATTTTTGTTACATTTGTTGAGTAATAAATGGGGATTTATGTGATTCTGGGTGGTTTCGGCTGTAGAGCCATGCATTACAGGGATTTTACCATGGTTAAATAAGTCAATTTAAATTACAGTAAAACACCGTCTTTACTACAGTAAAGAGACAAAAACAATGATATTTTGACATTTTGTTGTTTTAAAGTATATTGATGCCTACTCTTTGAATTCTATATTAATTATTATTTATAATAATATAGTAAATACATCACAGGCATCAATATACTTACATACTACACTCTAAAAAATGCTAAGTTGTTTCAACCCAAATTTGGGTCAAATATGGACAAACCCAAATGTTGGGTTAAAAATGTAATTTAAAAAATTACAGTTGAAAGTGAAAGTTGAAGATTCAAAATGATATTTTTAACCCAACATGTGGGTTTGTCCATATTTGACCCAAATTTGGATTAAAACAACCCGGCATTGTTTAGATGTGTATAAATAATACTAAAATTGTAAAATGGCAACAGCAAAATTATTAAAATGATTGAAGCACCGGTGCTTAATACATATTTAATAAAATATAATTATTATATGATATTATTACTAATATAACATATATTTATCAGTTATTGTATACTATTTATATAGTATTAGTAATATTTTTAATTGGATTTAATTTTAAATATTAGTTGATTTTTTGGCCATTTTATGTGTACATAGTTTTGATTTATTTTAATTTCAGTGAGTAAATTAGAAAATTTAGAAATGAGGAAGGCCTCAGGAACTAATGGAAATAATTTTGTTGTATTATTTCAGTTAACAAAAATGTTTGTAAGAGTTTAGTTAACGAAACCAAGTTTTGTTTTAATTAATTTAATTAGAAATACCACAAAATATGTCCCTCTAATCAGCTGGAATGAATCTACCTGGAAATGAAAGAGATATAATAATCTATTCCACATAAGGAGCCTAAAACGGACCCATTAACACATACACAGAGTGTTATTTGAGAGGTGTTGGTTGAAGACGATGAACAGTGTGTGTTCGGATTTCTGTAAAAAAAGCCTTTTTGTTGTTCCACTTCTATTATAAATGCGATTTGCTTGTTTGTTTTATTAACCTGATTTGAACCTGAAACCTTCTGGATATTGGACAGCTCTGTGATATTGAACGAGTGTGTTGTAGATATATGAACAGCGTCTGATGACGGTTCTGACGGATGAGTTGTGATATTTGTGATGGATGTCAAACTCTTTTGACAGGGAAACTCTTTGTGGTTTCAGATTTGCAGTGATAATCATATACACATCATGCACAAAGGGTTAAATAATTCATATCTACTTCTAAGTACTGAGTTTGTTACTCTACAGTGCAAAAGTTTGGGAGTTTTGAAAGTCTATGCTCAAAAATACAGTAAAATTGTGAAATATTATTATAATATGTGAATATATAGTAAAGTGTCATTTATTCCTGAATGCTCATCATCATTACTCCATTCTTCAGTGTCACATGATCCTTCAGAAATCACTCTAATATGATGATCTGATGCTCAAGAAACAATAGTTCATATTTCTGTGGAAACTGATCCGTTATATTTTAGTCAGGATTCTTTGATGAATAGAAAGTTCTAAAAGAACATCATTTATTTGAAATAGAATCTTTAGTAACATTCTAAATGACTTTACTGTCACTTTTGATCAGTTTAATGCGTCCTTGCAGAACATAAGTATTAATTTAACAAATAACAGTAGTGTACATTTATAATTTTTCATGCCGTCCAGGATGGATTACCTTCACTGAGCTCGTTGCAATGCATTCTGGGATTGTCTTCTGCATGGATAGGTTGTTGTGATAATGCATCTTAGAAAGCAGCACGACGTCACTGTCTACCTTTAGGAACAGCCGTTGCATTTTAATCACACTAACGAAGCCTTAAAAGCTGTCTGTGTAGAAGCGCACTGTGTGTGAGTGTGTGTGAGGATAGAAAGAGAAGCTGGACACACACTTTAGCTGAACAGAGATGGACCTTCAAGGTCACTGCACCAACACACACTGTTGTGTCTTCTCTCTCCAACACACACACACTCATCTCACACATCACTCTCTCTCTCTCTCTCTCTCTCTCTCTCTCTCTCTCTCTCACTGTCTCACTATCTCTCTCTCACACACACTCTCTCTCTCTCTCTCTGTCCAACACACACACACACACACACACACAGAGAGAGAGATATGTTCCCTGCCACTTTAACTAAAAATCCTGTTTAAAGATAAATGCTAATTGAGAGTTTTATCCAACTGCATTGAGTCCAGCCATAAAGATTTTTGTTAATTATGAGTCAGTTTAAATGATGGACTGATGAATTATCTAATTATGCAGAGCGACAGAATATTCTCTCTCTCTCTCTCTCTCTCTCTCTCTCTCTCTCTGTGTGTGTGTTAGTGTGTGTTAAGGTACCTAGTCAGCATTTTTAACGCCATCTGGCAGGAACACAGGTGAGATCTGATTAAATAAAGCTAATGTGATAACCACACACACACACACACACACATATTGTATTTTCATGTTTTATGGGGACTTTCCATAGATGTAAGGGTTTTTATACTGTAGCGAATAAACTGTAAATTATCTCCGCTTACAACACTAAACCTACACACACACACACACACACACTAACCCGACCTAAACCTGACCTTCACTCAAAACTCTTCATTTTTACATTTTCAAAAAAAACATCACTTAGTCTGATTTATAAGCTGTCTTCCTCATGGGGACCAAATATGTCAAGCCAAGGATTTAGGATATTGCCATCTTAGTGACATTTTGTTCCCCATAATGTAGGGTTTACCAGGCCACACACACACACACACACACACACACACAACAAACACTTTGTTGAGTTTTATTCATCATGTTAATCTAATCGAGTTTGGTTTCTGTTGAGGGAAATTCTAAACACACTCACTGACACTCATGTATTTATCGCACATCAGGACGTCATAAACCATACAAATCCACTTAATGGCCTCAATCAATAACACACACACACACACACCCGTGTCTAAGTGCCTTCAAATGAGGACCGAGCTCTCTCGTTCCCGCCGTTTGTCAGATTTATCTCGCGTGAGGGAGAAGCGACTCCATAAACACGGGAGAGTCAGAATGCGGTAAAGGACTGATATATTTATCCAGTTTACTTATCAAACCTCACACTGCATCTCAAACTCACCATAAATCACACGGAGAAATGATCCTGAAAGAGGCTATCATTGATAGGAATAGATATGAGTGTGCGCGCACGCACGCACACGCAGCTCTTGGTTCTGCATCAATGCATAGTGTGTGTTTACTTTAATCTCTGTTTATATTGCCTATAATGCAACAGAAGTGCGCTAATACCCCGCACGACTCCAGGGGGCGATAGAGGTTCCTGCCATTAATCCAGATGTCCCGTCACTGTACAGAGAGAGAGAGAGAGAGAGAGAGAGAGAGAGAGAGATGAGTTAGCGTTCATTCATCTCAAAGTTTGCAGAATCACTCAGTCAGCTTGAGGTCAGAGAGTCAGAGACGGTCAGGGAGAACAGGAATAGCTTGTTCAGGATAGTGCCGTGTTTGTCCACATGTAAAAACTAAAAGAAGAAGAAAGGAAGAAAAGGCTGCGGTATTTCGAAAAATGAATTCTACTAAAACTGTCCTCTTGTCTGTCATGTTGAAAGGTTATATGTTGGCATCATTATTTAAATTTTTGTAATATAATCTCATAATTCATAATTACTTGTTTCCAAGTATGCATTTATTCTCTTCTATTAGAGCTGTGAAGTTGATTCATCGCATTTAGCATAAACGTTTGTAAATATAAAATGTGTCTACACACACACATTCTGTATACTGTACACACATTTACTGTATATTACGTATGCAATACATTGATATATCATTTATATAGGCTATTTTGTATTATTTTTATATTTTCACAATATCATTTTCAGAGTTAAAGGGTTAGTTCTCCCAAAATGAAAATTCTGTCAGTATTTACTCACCCTCATGTTGTTCCAAACCTCGATGTGTTTATTTGTTCTGCTGAACACAAAGGAAGATATTTGGAAGAATGTTTTAATCAAACAGATCTCAATCCCCATTGACTACCATAGTATGTATTTTTTCCTACTATGGTAGTTAATGGGGATTGAGATCTGTTTGATTAAAAACATTCTTCCAAATATCCTCCTTTGTGTTCAGAAGAACAAATAAACACATCGAGGTTTGGAACAACATGAGGGTGAGTAAATACTGACAGAATTTTCATTTTTGGGTGAACGAACCCTTTAATGTTAAATTAGTAATATATTTTATATTCTTTCATCATATAATCTCTAAATTACTTCATTTCCAAATCTATTATTGATATATTTTGTATTATTTACATAGATTTTATAATATAATGTAATATTTCATATATTTCATATATATTGCATTGCTTGGTGGTTGCCAGGGTGTTGCTATGATGTTGCTTGGGTGTTCTAAGTGGTTTTCAGAGCATTGTTTAGTGGTTGCCAGGCTGTTGCTATGGAGTTCTTAGGTGCATTGATATGCAGGTGTGGAAACTTTCTGGTTGCTAGGGTGTTCTAAGTGGCTTTAAGCCTATTGATTAGTGGTTGCCATGGTGTTGCTATGATGTTGCCAGAGTGTTTTTAATGAATTGATATGCAGGTACTGATACTTTCTAGTGGCTAGGGTGTTCTAAGTGGTTTTCAGAGCATTGTTTAGTGGTTGCCAGGGTGTTGCTATAAGGTTGCTAGAGAGTTCTTAGGTGCATTGCTATGCAGGTATGGAAACTTTCTGGTTGCTAAGGTGTTCTAAGTGGCTTCAAGCCTATTGATTAGTGGTTGCTATGATGTTAATCAAATATGATGTAATTACTTGATTTCCTTTTTTTAGAATTCAATCTCATATTTCGTAATTACTTGATTTCAAGTAATGATTATGATTTTGATATAATTTATTTTTACGGTTTATTCTCATATTTCATAATTGCGTGATTTACCCAAAAATATGAATATTTTTGGTAACACTTTACAATACGGGGTGCACTGAATAATCATTAATTCATGCTTAACTAATGCACAGATAATACTAAATTCATGTGTAACTAATGATTATCTAAGCTATTCATTAATGATTACCACATTAGGAACTAGTTAAGAGTCTGTAAGGGTAATGTATTAGTTCATACATTAATTGTTATTAATTAAATATGTAATTGTGGATTAATTCCATAATATTCTTTCCATAAAATTATTTCCAAAGGTTCCATAAGATTAATTCCATAATATTCCATAATTTTTTTAACTAATATCGTTAATTAATATGTTAATTACCAGAATGAGCCAAAGCCTTGTATTTCAACTTCTAGATAATTGATTAATTACTTAATTGTTGTTGCAAATTCATGTGAAAATTACTACTATTACTAAATGACTAGTTAATAATGATGTGCCTCAACAAGTAAAGTCATAACATAATGATACCTTGGCAAATCATTAGCTAATGATTAATTAAAGCAGACAACTGGAAGTTGAAGTGCATAGCTTTGACTAATTGTGGTAATTAACACATTAATTTACACTATTAGTTAATAAAATATGTTATTAAGGAATAAATACACAATGACACATTGAATTAATAGCAATTCATGTATTACTTAATCTATTAATCATATAGACTCTTTATTAGTTGCTGATGCAGTAATCATTAATTAATGGTTTAGTTCTTCATTAGTTATACATTAACTCATGATTATCTGTGCATTAGTTAAGTATGAGTTAATGCATATTAGTGCACCCGTATTGTAGTGTTACCATATTTTTATATTATTGATTATTCATATATTTCATAAGCGCACATTTTTGAGCCAATCATTTGATCTGTAAATGTCATGTGACTAAAAACTCTGGCGCTGCAGAATAGATCACATGATAACAACACGGCGATTGAAGTATGTCCATATTACATTATATATAGAGCCTTGGTTTTGAAGAAATTACTTTATTCAAAAAATAAGAGCCTACTCAGAGAGAGTATGTGATTTGTGACATGACCAATGACAAGAGTTTGGGGGCGGGACTATCTCAATGCAAGGCAAGCGGACAGAAGAAGAGACTTGAGTGTAATTTTCCTTCAGTAGTACTGCATAAATTTCACACTTCACCTGTAATTGTCTTGCTAAAGGCTTCGAGAGATTTAACCACTGGACCACACATTAAATAATTACAGACCAGACTGATCATGTGACTGCTGAGTGCTGCCAGAAAACCTTCCACATGTTAAAGGAGAAGGAACTGAGAAATGACAGTATTCGCTGTTCAACAAAAACACAAAAACACTCTCTCTCGTGTGTGTGTGTGTGTGTGTGTGTGTGTGTCTGTGACTTTGTGAATAATAGGGAGTTTGCAGTTGTCCAATGCCACACTGGGAGTCTTTGTCATCTGCCGTCTTTGATTATGATGTCGCCCCTGCGGAATCCCGTGGAATGTGTCGGAATGCTGCAGGAATCCAGGAATCATTCCAGAATGTTTGAGCGTTAACTCTTTCAGGACAATAGAGAGACAGATTGAAAGAGAGAGGATGGTAGATCTAGAGTTAAAAGCATTTTATTTTATGGACAAGATTTTAAATGCGTTAGAAGTCCTTGCACATGCATAACTGACCACCCCACACAATGCTAATGGTTGCTAGGGCGTTACTATGCAGTTCTGAAGGGTAAATCTGTATGCACGTTGCATGAGTGTTCAAATTGGTTGCTATGGCATTGCAAGGTAGTTGCTAGGGTGCTCTGCATTGCTTTATAGTTGTCAGGGTGTTTCCATGATGTTGATAAGTTGTTTTTTAGATGCATTTTCATGCTCTGGTTAGGTAGTGGTTTTCAAAACAGTGTTTTGTGGTTGCCAGGGTGTTGCTATGATATTGCTATGGTGTTCTGAGTGTTTTTATAGCATTGCTTAGTGGTTGCCAGGGTTTCACAGTCATGTTGCGGGGTGTTCTGAATGGTTTTCAGTGCATTGCTTAGTGGTTGCTAGGATGTTGCTATGAGTTTGCTTGGGTGTTCTAAGTGACTTTAAGCCTATTGATTAGTGGTTGCCATGGTGTTGCTATGATGTTGCTAGAGTGTTTTTGCTATGCAGGTACTGTTACTTTCTAGTTGCTAGAGTGTTCTGAGTGGTTTTCAGGGCATTGTTTAGTGGTTGCCAGGGTGTTGCTATGATGTTGCTTTGGGTGTTCTAAGTGGTTTTCAGGTCATTGCTTTGTGGTTGCCAGGGTGTTGCTATGATGTTGCTTGGGTGTTCTAAGTGGTTTTCAGAGCATTGTTTAGTGGTTGCCAGGCTGTTGCTATAGAGTTCTTAGGTGCATTGATATGCGAGTATGGAAACTTTCTGGTTGCTAGGGTGTTCTAAGTGCCTTTAAGCCTATTGATTAGTGGTTGCTATGATGTTTCCAGAGTGTTTTTAATGTATTGATATGCAGGTACTGATACTTTCTAGTGGCTAGGGTGTTCTAAGTGGTTCTCAGAGCATTGTTTAGTGGTTGCCTGGGTGTTGCTATAAGGTTGCTAGAGAGTTCTTAGGTGCATTGCTATGCAGGTATGAAAACTTTCTGGTTGCTAGGGTGTTCTAAGTGACTCAAGCCTATTGATTAGTGGTTGCTATGATGTTTTTAGGTCATTGCTGCGCAGGTACTCATACTTTCGTTGCTAGGGTGTTCTGAGTGCTTTTCACTGCATTGCTTAATGGTTGCCAGGGTGTTGCTATGATGTTGATAGGGTGTTGTTGATCAAGTGGTTGTCGGAGCATTGCTTAGGGTTCGGTAAGGTGCTTTTCGGTGCATTGCTATGCGGTTACTAAAATGTTCTGGTTGCTAGGGTGTTGAGTGTTTTTTAGAGCATTGCTTATTGGTTGCAAGTATGTTGAAGTTAAAAGAGACACAGTTTGAGAATTATTCATGTCTGCAACAAACAGTGTGAGACGTTTAATAGTGTTGGAACAGTAAGTATGTTCTGCAAACACCACTTAAAATTAAACATGCAACTAATAGATAAAACTCTTATTTGATGTGTTGGCCATGCAATAGTGTGTTTTAGCGCAAAGGGAGAATATAAACTGTCTGTTTCCTGTGTGTGAGTGAGAGAGAGAAACAAATATATTAAGATAAACATCAGGATGTACGCTAGAGTTTCTGTGTCAACACTGTGCACACTGGCCCTGGTTACCCACAACACACACACACAGCGTCCCTCAGGAGGTAAATCACGACACACCCACCTCCGTCAGCTGAGGGTCAGGGAAAACGGGCACAGGCTGGATCAGACCAGCTTTCGTCACTCAGGCCTAGACCTGAATCATGTGTGCATGAAGTACTGTAATGTGTCCTCTTGAAATCTATAGATTCAGTGTTTAAACATTGACACTTTATGAATCCAAACCATCTAATCTAATTGTTAAGGATAATGCTACTGTTGTTTACTTAGTAAAATACATTTGAATTACTGTATATGAGTTTTATGCCTAATGGGAATATTTACAGAACCAAAACAATGACATTTTAATACATCAAATTTCCAATCAAAATTGTGTAAATGAATTGCATTTTAATAGTAAAGTATTTACAGTAATTGACTTTTTAAAATAAAAGTCTTCTTGGGGAAATTCCTGTAAATAATTACAAGTTTGGAAATTACACATATTTCTGTATGCACTGTGTACCCTAGAATACAAGGCTGGTCAAGTATTTCAGATACATGTATTTTAAATACACCTTTAGCAAAAAAATAAATGTAATTTGTATTTAAATATTTTTCTGGAATAAGGTGAGATGTAATAGATCAATTCTATTTGTTGATTAAAGTTAAAATAGTGCGTTATTTATGCACCTGGTCAGAAATAAGTATAGAAATAACTGCTATTTTGCATAAGTTTATTTGTAATTACCAGCAAGAAAGAAAGAAAGAGAGGGCTGAGAAGAGGTTAGGAATTAAAAGTCATGTAGTTTCTTTATTCACTGTGACCTATACCGGCACTGGATGGCTAATTTCACATACTTTGAGTATTTTCTAAATATACTGTATTTGTATTTAAATACATTTTCCCCACACCATATTTTTATTTTAAATACATTTCCATGTATTTATGCCCATCTCTACAAATACATCAGACATAATGTACAGTATAAAACACACTGTATCCCACAATGCAATGCGCTCAACTTGACCCTCCATTTTCAGTGACAAATGAGCAGTATTAATATCAGCTGTGATATTAACCATACATCAACTGTGATAATATTAAGCGCAGAACATTTGTTTGCTGCAATGTTCTGCGCTTAATATTATCACAGTTGATGTATGGTTAATATCACAGCTGATATTAATACTGCTCATTTGTCACTGAAAATGGAGGGTCAAGTTGAGCGCATTGCATTGTGGGATACAGTGTGTTTTATACTGTACATTATGTCTGATGTATTTGTAGAGATGGGCATAAATACATGGAAATGTATTTAAAATAAAAATATGGTGTGGGGAAAATGTATTTAAATACAAATACAGTATATTTAGAAAATACTCAAAGTATGTGAAATTAGCCATCCAGTGCCGGTATAGGTCACAGTGAATAAAGAAACTACATGACTTTTAATTCCTAACCTCTTCTCAGCCCTCTCTTTCTTTCTTTCTTGCTGGTAATTACAAATAAACTTATGCAAAATAGCAGTTATTTCTATACTTATTTCTGACCAGGTGCATAAATAACGCACTATTTTAACTTTAATCAACAAATAGAATTGATCTATTACATCTCACCTTATTCCAGAAAAATATTTAAATACAAATTACATTTATTTTTTTGCTAAAGGTGTATTTAAAATACATGTATCTGAAATACTTGACCAGCCTTGTATTCTAGGGTACACAGTGCATACAGAAATATGTGTAATTTCCAAACTTGTAATTATTTACAGGAATTTCCCCAAGAAGACTTTTATTTTAAAAAGTCAATTACTGTAAATACTTTACTATTAAAATGCAATTCATTTACACAATTTTGATTGGAAATTTGATGTATTAAAATGTCATTGTTTTGGTTCTGTAAATATTCCCATTAGGCATAAAACTCATATACAGTAATTCAAATGTATTTTACTAAGTAAACAACAGTAGCATTATCCTTAACAATTAGATTAGATGGTTTGGATTCATAAAGTGTCAATGTTTAAACACTGAATCTATAGATTTCAAGAGGACACATTACAGTACTTCATGCACACATGATTCAGGTCTAGGCCTGAGTGACGAAAGCTGGTCTGATCCAGCCTGTGCCCGTTTTCCCTGACCCTCAGCTGACGGAGGTGGGTGTGTCGTGATTTACCTCCTGAGGGACGCTGTGTGTGTGTGTTGTGGGTAACCAGGGCCAGTGTGCACAGTGTTGACACAGAAACTCTAGCGTACATCCTGATGTTTATCTTAATATATTTGTTTCTCTCTCTCACTCACACACAGGAAACAGACAGTTTATATTCTCCCTTTGCGCTAAAACACACTATTGCATGGCCAACACATCAAATAAGAGTTTTATCTATTAGTTGCATGTTTAATTTTAAGTGGTGTTTGCAGAACATACTTACTGTTCCAACACTATTAAACGTCTCACACTGTTTGTTGCAGACATGAATAATTCTCAAACTGTGTCTCTTTTAACTTCAACATACTTGCAACCAATAAGCAATGCTCTAAAAAACACTCAACACCCTAGCAACCAGAACATTTTAGTAACCGCATAGCAATGCACCGAAAAGCACCTTACCGAACCCTAAGCAATGCTCCGACAACCACTTGATCAACAACACCCTATCAACATCATAGCAACACCCTGGCAACCATTAAGCAATGCAGTGAAAAGCACTCAGAACACCCTAGCAACGAAAGTATGAGTACCTGCGCAGCAATGACCTAAAAACATCATAGCAACCACTAATCAATAGGCTTGCAGTCACTTAGAACACCCTAGCAACCAGAAAGTTTTCATACCTGCATAGCAATGCACCTAAGAACTCTCTAGCAACCTTATAGCAACACCCAGGCAACCACTAAACAATGCTCTGAGAACCACTTAGAACACCCTAGCCACTAGAAAGTATCAGTACCTGCATATCAATACATTAAAAACACTCTGGAAACATCATAGCAACCACTAATCAATAGGCTTAAAGGCACTTAGAACACCCTAGCAACCAGAAAGTTTCCATACTCGCATATCAATGCACCTAAGAACTCTATAGCAACAGCCTGGCAACCACTAAACAATGCTCTGAAAACCACTTAGAACACCCAAGCAACATCATAGCAACACCCTGGCAACCACAAAGCAATGACCTGAAAACCACTTAGAACACCCAAAGCAACATCATAGCAACACCCTGGCAACCACTAAACAATGCCCTGAAAACCACTCAGAACACTCTAGCAACTAGAAAGTAACAGTACCTGCATAGCAAAAACACTCTAGCAACATCATAGCAACACCATGGCAACCACTAATCAATAGGCTTAAAGTCACTTAGAACACCCAAGCAAACTCATAGCAACATCCTAGCAACCACTAAGCAATGCACTGAAAACCATTCAGAACACCCCCGCAACATGACTGTGAAACCCTGGCAACCACTAAGCAATGCTATAAAAACACTCAGAACACCATAGCAATATCATAGCAACACCCTGGCAACCACAAAACACTGTTTTGAAAACCACTACCTAACCAGAGCATGAAAATGCATCTAAAAAACAACTTATCAACATCATGGAAACACCCTGACAACTATAAAGCAATGCAGAGCACCCTAGCAACTACCTTGCAATGCCATAGCAACCAATTTGAACACTCATGCAACGTGCATACAGATTTACCCTTCAGAACTGCATAGTAACGCCCTAGCAACCATTAGCATTGTGTGGGGTGGTCAGTTATGCATGTGCAAGGACTTCTAACGCATTTAAAATCTTGTCCATAAAATAAAATGCTTTTAACTCTAGATCTACCATCCTCTCTCTTTCAATCTGTCTCTCTATTGTCCTGAAAGAGTTAACGCTCAAACATTCTGGAATGATTCCTGGATTCCTGCAGCATTCCGACACATTCCACGGGATTCCGCAGGGGCGACATCATAATCAAAGACGGCAGATGACAAAGACTCCCAGTGTGGCATTGGACAACTGCAAACTCCCTATTATTCACAAAGTCACAGACACACACACACACACACACACACACACACGAGAGAGAGTGTTTTTGTGTTTTTGTTGAACAGCGAATACTGTCATTTCTCAGTTCCTTCTCCTTTAACATGTGGAAGGTTTTCTGGCAGCACTCAGCAGTCACATGATCAGTCTGGTCTGTAATTATTTAATGTGTGGTCCAGTGGTTAAATCTCTCGAAGCCTTTAGCAAGACAATTACAGGTGAAGTGTGAAATTTATGCAGTACTACTGAAGGAAAATTACACTCAAGTCTCTTCTTCTGTCCGCTTGCCTTGCATTGAGATAGTCCCGCCCCCAAACTCTTGTCATTGGTCATGTCACAAATCACATACTCTCTCTGAGTAGGCTCTTATTTTTTGAATAAAGTAATTTCTTCAAAACCAAGGCTCTATATATAATGTAATATGGACATACTTCAATCGCCGTGTTGTTATCATGTGATCTATTCTGCAGCGCCAGAGTTTTTAGTCACATGACATTTACAGATCAAATGATTGGCTCAAAAATGTGCGCTTATGAAATATATGAATAATCAATAATATAAAAATATGGTAACACTACAATACGGGTGCACTGAATATGCATTAACTCATACTTAACTAATGCACAGATAATCATGAGTTAATGTATAACTAATGAAGAACTAAACCATTAATTAATGATTACTGCATCAGCAACTAATAAAGAGTCTATATGATTAATAGATTAAGTAATACATGAATTGCTATTAATTCAATGTGTCATTGTGTATTTATTCCTTAATAACATATTTATTAACTAATAGTGTAAATTAATGTGTTAATTACCACAATTAGTCAAAGCTATGCACTTCAACTTCCAGTTGTCTGCTTTAATTAATCATTAGCTAATGATTTGCCAAGGTATCATTATGTTATGACTTTACTTGTTGAGGCACATCATTATTAACTAGTCATTTAGTAATAGTAGTAATTTTCACATGAATTTGCAACAACAATTAAGTAATTAATCAATTATCTAGAAGTTGAAATACAAGGCTTTGGCTCATTCTGGTAATTAACATATTAATTAACGATATTAGTTAAAAAAATTATGGAATATTATGGAATTAATCTTATGGAACCTTTGGAAATAATTTTATGGAAAGAATATTATGGAATTAATCCACAATTACATATTTAATTAATAACAATTAATGTATGAACTAATACATTACCCTTACAGACTCTTAACTAGTTCCTAATGTGGTAATCATTAATGAATAGCTTAGATAATCATTAGTTACACATGAATTTAGTATTATCTGTGCATTAGTTAAGCATGAATTAATGATTATTCAGTGCACCCCGTATTGTAAAGTGTTACCAAAAATATTCATATTTTTGGGTAAATCACGCAATTATGAAATATGAGAATAAACCGTAAAAATAAATTATATCAAAATCATAATCATTACTTGAAATCAAGTAATTACGAAATATGAGATTGAATTCTAAAAAAAGGAAATCAAGTAATTACATCATATTTGATTAACATCATAGCAACCACTAATCAATAGGCTTGAAGCCACTTAGAACACCTTAGCAACCAGAAAGTTTCCATACCTGCATAGCAATGCACCTAAGAACTCTCTAGCAACCTTATAGCAACACCCTGGCAACCACTAAACAATGCTCTGAAAACCACTTAGAACACCCTAGCCACTAGAAAGTATCAGTACCTGCATATCAATTCATTAAAAACACTCTGGCAACATCATAGCAACACCATGGCAACCACTAATCAATAGGCTTAAAGCCACTTAGAACACCCTAGCAACCAGAAAGTTTCCACACCTGCATATCAATGCACCTAAGAACTCCATAGCAACAGCCTGGCAACCACTAAACAATGCTCTGAAAACCACTTAGAACACCCAAGCAACATCATAGCAACACCCTGGCAACCACCAAGCAATGCAATATATATGAAATATATGAAATATTACATTATATTATAAAATCTATGTAAATAATACAAAATATATCAATAATAGATTTGGAAATGAAGTAATTTAGAGATTATATGATGAAAGAATATAAAATATATTACTAATTTAACATTAAAGGGTTCGTTCACCCAAAAATGAAAATTCTGTCAGTATTTACTCACCCTCATGTTGTTCCAAACCTCGATGTGTTTATTTGTTCTTCTGAACACAAAGGAGGATATTTGGAAGAATGTTTTTAATCAAACAGATCTCAATCCCCATTAACTACCATAGTAGGAAAAAATACATACTATGGTAGTCAATGGGGATTGAGATCTGTTTGATTAAAACATTCTTCCAAATATCTTCCTTTGTGTTCAGCAGAACAAATAAACACATCGAGGTTTGGAACAACATGAGGGTGAGTAAATACTGACAGAATTTTCATTTTGGGAGAACTAACCCTTTAACTCTGAAAATGATATTGTGAAAATATAAAAATAATACAAAATAGCCTATATAAAAGATATATCAATGTATTGCATACGTAATATACAGTAAATGTGTGTACAGTATACAGAATGTGTGTGTGTAGACACATTTTATATTTACAAACGTTTATGCTAAATGCGATGAATCAACTTCACAGCTCTAATAGAAGAGAATAAATGCATACTTGGAAACAAGTAATTATGAATTATGAGATTATATTACAAAAATTTAAATAATGATGCCAACATATAACCTTTCAACATGACAGACAAGAGGACAGTTTTAGTAGAATTCATTTTTCGAAATACCGCAGCCTTTTCTTCCTTTCTTCTTCTTTTAGTTTTTACATGTGGACAAACACGGCACTATCCTGAACAAGCTATTCCTGTTCTCCCTGACCGTCTCTGACTCTCTGACCTCAAGCTGACTGAGTGATTCTGCAAACTTTGAGATGAATGAACGCTAACTCATCTCTCTCTCTCTCTCTCTCTCTCTCTCTCTCTCTCTGTACAGTGACGGGACATCTGGATTAATGGCAGGAACCTCTATCGCCCCCTGGAGTCGTGCGGGGTATTAGCGCACTTCTGTTGCATTATAGGCAATATAAACAGAGATTAAAGTAAACACACACTATGCATTGATGCAGAACCAAGAGCTGCGTGTGCGTGCGTGCGCGCACACTCATATCTATTCCTATCAATGATAGCCTCTTTCAGGATCATTTCTCCGTGTGATTTATGGTGAGTTTGAGATGCAGTGTGAGGTTTGATAAGTAAACTGGATAAATATATCAGTCCTTTACCGCATTCTGACTCTCCCGTGTTTATGGAGTCGCTTCTCCCTCACGCGAGATAAATCTGACAAACGGCGGGAACGAGAGAGCTCGGTCCTCATTTGAAGGCACTTAGACACGGGTGTGTGTGTGTGTGTGTTATTGATTGAGGCCATTAAGTGGATTTGTATGGTTTATGACGTCCTGATGTGCGATAAATACATGAGTGTCAGTGAGTGTGTTTAGAATTTCCCTCAACAGAAACCAAACTCGATTAGATTAACATGATGAATAAAACTCAACAAAGTGTTTGTTGTGTGTGTGTGTGTGTGTGTGTGTGTGTGGCCTGGTAAACCCTACATTATGGGGAACAAAATGTCACTAAGATGGCAATATCCTAAATCCTTGGCTTGACATATTTGGTCCCCATGAGGAGACAGCTTATAAATCAGACTAAGTGATGTTTTTTTTGAAAATGTAAAAATGAAGAGTTTTGAGTGAAGGTCAGGTTTAGGTCGGGTTAGTGTGTGTGTGTGTGTGTGTGTAGGTTTAGTGTTGTAAGCGGAGATAATTTACAGTTTATTCGCTACAGTATAAAAACCCTTACATCTATGGAAAGTCCCCATAAAACATGAAAATACAATATGTGTGTGTGTGTGTGTGTGTGGTTATCACATTAGCTTTATTTAATCAGATCTCACCTGTGTTCCTGCCAGATGGCGTTAAAAATGCTGACTAGGTACCTTAACACACACTAACACACACACAGAGAGAGAGAGAGAGAGAGAGAGAGAGAGAGAGAGAATATTCTGTCGCTCTTGCATAATTAGATAATTCATCAGTCCATCATTTAAACTGACTCATAATTAACAAAAATCTTTATGGCTGGACTCAATGCAGTTGGATAAAACTCTCAATTAGCATTTATCTTTAAACAGGATTTTTAGTTAAAGTGGCAGGGAACATATCTCTCTCTCTGTGTGTGTGTGTGTGTGTGTGTTGGACAGAGAGAGAGAGAGAGGTGTGTGTGTGAGAGAGAGATAGTGAGACAGTGAGAGAGAGAGAGAGAGAGAGAGAGAGAGAGAGAGAGAGAGAGAGTGTGTGAGAATGAGTGTGTGTGTGTTGGAGAGAGAAGACACAACAGTGTGTGTTGGTGCAGTGACCTTGAAGGTCCATCTCTGTTCAGCTAAAGTGTGTGTCCAGCTTCTCTTTCTATCCTCACACACACTCACACACAGTGCGCTTCTACACAGACAGCTTTTAAGGCTTCGTTAGTGTGATTAAAATGCAACGGCTGTTCCTAAAGGTAGACAGTGACGTCGTGCTGCTTTCTAAGATGCATTATCACAACAACCTATCCATGCAGAAGACAATCCCAGAATGCATTGCAACGAGCTCAGTGAAGGTAATCCATCCTGGACGGCATGAAAAATTATAAATGTACACTACTGTTATTTGTTAAATTAATACTTATGTTCTGCAAGGACGCATTAAACTGATCAAAAGTGACAGTAAAGTCATTTAGAATGTTACTAAAGATTCTATTTCAAATAAATGATGTTCTTTTAGAACTTTCTATTCATCAAAGAATCCTGACTAAAATATAACGGATCAGTTTCCACAGAAATATGAACTATTGTTTCTTGAGCATCAGATCATCATATTAGAGTGATTTCTGAAGGATCATGTGACACTGAAGAATGGAGTAATGATGATGAGCATTCAGGAATAAATGACACTTTACTATATATTCACATATTATAATAATATTTCACAATTTTACTGTATTTTTGAGCATAGACTTTCAAAACTCCCAAACTTTTGCACTGTAGAGTAACAAACTCAGTACTTAGAAGTAGATATGAATTATTTAACCCTTTGTGCATGATGTGTATATGATTATCACTGCAAATCTGAAACCACAAAGAGTTTCCCTGTCAAAAGAGTTTGACATCCATCACAAATATCACAACTCATCCGTCAGAACCGTCATCAGACGCTGTTCATATATCTACAACACACTCGTTCAATATCACAGAGCTGTCCAATATCCAGAAGGTTTCAGGTTCAAATCAGGTTAATAAAACAAACAAGCAAATCGCATTTATAATAGAAGTGGAACAACAAAAAGGCTTTTTTTACAGAAATCCGAACACACACTGTTCATCGTCTTCAACCAACACCTCTCAAATAACACTCTGTGTATGTGTTAATGGGTCCGTTTTAGGCTCCTTATGTGGAATAGATTATTATATCTCTTTCATTTCCAGGTAGATTCATTCCAGCTGATTAGAGGGACATATTTTGTGGTATTTCTAATTAAATTAATTAAAACAAAACTTGGTTTCGTTAACTAAACTCTTACAAACATTTTTGTTAACTGAAATAATACAACAAAATTATTTCCATTAGTTCCTGAGGCCTTCCTCATTTCTAAATTTTCTAATTTACTCACTGAAATTAAAATAAATCAAAACTATGTACACATAAAATGGCCAAAAAATCAACTAATATTTAAAATTAAATCCAATTAAAAATATTACTAATACTATATAAATAGTATACAATAACTGATAAAATATGTTATATTAGTAATAATATCATATAATAATTATATTTTATTAAATATGTATTAAGCACCGGTGCTTCAATCATTTTAATAATTTTGCTGTTGCCATTTTACAATTTTAGTATTATTTATACACATCTAAACAATGCCGGGTTGTTTTAATCCAAATTTGGGTCAAATATGGACAAACCCACATGTTGGGTTAAAAATATCATTTTGAATCTTCAACTTTCACTTTCAACTGTAATTTTTTAAATTACATTTTTAACCCAACATTTGGGTTTGTCCATATTTGACCCAAATTTGGGTTGAAACAACTTAGCATTTTTTAGAGTGTAGTATGTAAGTATATTGATGCCTGTGATGTATTTACTATATTATTATAAATAATAATTAATATAGAATTCAAAGAGTAGGCATCAATATACTTTAAAACAACAAAATGTCAAAATATCATTGTTTTTGTCTCTTTACTGTAGTAAAGACGGTGTTTTACTGTAATTTAAATTGACTTATTTAACCATGGTAAAATCCCTGTAATGCATGGCTCTACAGCCGAAACCACCCAGAATCACATAAATCCCCATTTATTACTCAACAAATGTAACAAAAATTGGGATGATTTTCCATAATGTTCAATAAGATAAAAGGGAAGATGATGAGGAAGGAGGGAATCCTCATCAAAACCCTGAAGCATCAGAACCCATCAGCGCTTTGATCTGCTGTCTCCTGTCTGAGTGTGTTTGTGTCTGCCTCAGTCTTTTCTCATCTTTTGTTTTCGCCGAAGAATCAATGGATGGATGATCTTTATCACACAAACTTCGGAGAGATGGCAGAACATAACTGGGGAACAATGTCTCTTATCTACCTCAGTTAATTAAAGCAGAGCGTATAATGAGTTTGTGCGCTTCACTCTAACTGAATTAAGAAGACCGATAAGAGTCTCTCTGAATGCAGACGGAGTCTCTGCTCTTAGACCATCACACACACACACACGCTGCGCTACAATAGGACACACATCAGTGTGTGTGAGAGATCTGTTCTTTATTCAGAGAGCGTCCTACTGCAGAAAGCCTCGAACTGCCCCGCCTCTCTCTCTCTCTCTCTCTCTCTCTCTCTCTCTCTCTTTCTTACGGATGGAGGGAAGAACAGAGAGAAAAGTAGTAGTGTTCAGATTCCTTCAGATCTGGAGAAGTTCACTTGATACACTCAACGTTATCAGATGCCACATTACACTAGAGTCACACAAGGGTTTTAGATTTCATTACATCATAAATGCATACATATACAGTATATGCACCATTTATATTTATAAAAATATTGGCCATGTTCTTTAATGAAATAAATAGCCTAATTAATTAACTAATTCATTTGTCGGATGACGGCCAAACGGCTACAGTTATTATAGATACAGACTGACAAATTGACGCGATGGGTCGGATCACACGCACACGGTGGACTGGACAGACAGACTGACTGACTGGCTAGACAGACAGACAGACAGACAGATAGATAGATAGATAGATAGATAGATAGATAGATAGATAGATGGATAGATAGATGGATGGATAGATAGATAGATGGATAGATAGATAGATAGATAGATAGACATATACAGTAGATGGATAGATCTACTTGCGAGGACACTTTCGGTAAAGATTGGGAATAATTTTTCTTCTGCTGCTCCTGAAACTCGAGGGGTACCTCAGGGCTCTATTTTAGGGCCGCTACTTTTTCCCCTTTCTATGATTCCCCTGGGCTCTACATTTAATAAATATGGCATTTCATATCATAGTTGTGCTGATGATATGCAGTTGTATCTTCATTTAAAAAGTAATGCAGCTGGAAAATCTCTGCTGGATTTTTTCCATTATTAAATCTCTCTTGCCTTGAGGAGATAGCCTGGATGCCAGCCAGACTTAGCCCCGCCCACAACATTTGAGGTCCTATAGATCTATCTATCTATCTATCTATCTATCTATCTATCTATCTATCTATCTATCTATCTATCTATCTATCTATCTATCTATCAATCTATCTATTTAATTCTAAGGGCCAGAGAAAGAAATAATGAATCTATATACAAAAACAGTTTATTTTACTCTATTATTTTAAATCGTTTAAATGCATATATATTAGTACACCTAAATTATGTTTAGTGTTTTTATTCCCTTATGAACTGCCTGCTTGTCTCACTGTGTGTGTGTGTGTGTGTGTGTGTGTGTGTGTGTGTGTGTGTGTGTGTCTGACAGTAATGTTCAGTAATAAACCGTTTGACCATAATTACTGGAGATCGCAATCATTCCGTCCAAAGCATTAAACACCGTTTAACATAATCAGCTCATTCTGCAAATGCCACTAATTACATCGGTGTGACACGCTGTGTGTGTGTGTGTGTGTGTCATTATTTAGATTCTAAATCCTGTAATACAGCGATGAAATTCATAAATCCTTCAGGCTTAAATGTTTTATGTTCTGTAGCGACTAATTAGATAAAGCACATAGAAATTAACACGACATGTTCTGAATTAAATATTTTGGTCCTATAATTTTTTTTTATACAATGATATCTCTCTCTCTCTCATGAGATATTTTCAATATCCCAGCTATGTTTCCTAGACAACAATGAGATTAAATGGAGAATCTTTTAGTTTTGGAGAAACACCCGAGGGAAAAACTCCAGTGAACTCATCCGAAGTTTCTGATACGAGAAACCCGTGAGCAATAAAAACTCTCTCGCTGTGTTTATCTCTCGTTCTTTATTTATGCATGTGACTCTTTGCCAGTTGCCCATTCCACTAAAACATTAGACTGTTTTAGATAAAAAGGCCAGGCGATGGATGGCTTTTCTGTGTTAATGTAAAGCTACATGCTGACAGGGCTGTATTTTTAATGCAGTGAGCCGATATTTCTAATGCATTATAGCTGTAAGGTCTCTATGAAAGTCATCTATCTCTTCTCATGGTCCTGAACAAATGTGGAAAACATTCCAGGATTAAAGTCAAAGAGTGTGTGCCATGCTTTACTATTTTTGTGCAGATACACAATTAGATGGTCGGTTGCATAAACTGCTTAGACTTTCAAATGAGTCATCCAATTTATTTCTATAAGACTGTTGACATTTTTATGTAAGTCAGTTACAAAAAAACGTTCTAATTTGAGACCGAAAAGTATGATGTATTACCCCTTTATTATCATTTTATCAATTATTGATCACCAAAAGGACATATTTAAACTTTTTTTCCATCTTCATACCTTAAAAATACATTGAATGTAACTCATTTAGAATGCACGGTTCTATGAATATGCAAATGATCCCCGCCTCCACTCACTCACTCAGCTCAGAGATCCAATATCCATCACACATTGATCTGATTGGTTACAAGGTCGTTTGTGACGTCAGAAACACCAGCGATTTCAAAGCGTGTTTTTGAGACTGGATTCACTGCAGCTTTAAGGAGGAAATATGCAGCAATGCTGTCCACTTATGAACTTACACATTGTGTGTCTTAAAGCGAATTAAACACATCACATAGACATATAAACAACATTAAAAGCTGGATTAACACCACAGGGGGAATTTAATGCTCAGTATGCAACATAATGGCATAACTGGCCCTCGATGTCTGATTGTTTTTGCCAAAATAACTGTATAGAGTGCATTCTGGGAAAGTGTGTGTGTGTTTGGTCGTGAGGCTGCCTGTGCAACACTATGTGACAGCAATAACATTTTGTCTCACAGCTAGTCGTTGGAACGAAACACTTGTTTCTGGAAAAGCTTCTGTATGTGAAAACAGCCACAGTCACGGTACAGAGAAATGTATTTCAGTTAATAGGTCACTGGGGTCATCGGGTCAACACTGCATCTATACACACACACACTCATTATATACAGTACAATGAACTCATAGAGCCCAAGTTATTATGATCAAATCAATAATATATATATTTATTTATTTATTTATTTATAAGTGTCACCATTGTTGAGATTCACATGCTGAATCTTGATGTCACTTTTTTGTATAAAAAACTTTTTAGAAATTATTTGGATTACATTGTAAAAGTTACAAATATTATGCTGAATAAGGACAGTGCTGCTATAATTAATAAAGTAAACCTAACTCAGAAATTGAGTTCAGTGATTCAGGTCAAATGATTGTGATAATAATGATTATGTTAAAACATCCATCAGATCCAACACCTTTTCTATTTGTTCATCCGTCTGTTATAACTCAGTACAGCAGCCAAACAAAACTTAAAGTTAATGACTTAAGGGTTAAGAGCCCAACTAACACACACACACACTGATCATCATAATGGTTACTTAACATGACGTTTCTTGTTATTTTTGTGTAAGTTTTACTCATTTTAAATGGTTAACTTTTAAGGAATTCATTTGATTAATTATTACTCAATTCTAATTTTTTAAATTTAATTAATAATTTTGCTTGTAATCTGTTGCCACAATTTTATTGATTAGATATAGTGTGTTTATTTTTACAGTGTATATTTTATGTATATTCTATATAATTGGTATTTTTATGTATATTCTATACTATATTGGTTATATATTCTTGAGTGTGTGTGTACGTGTGAGAAACAAACCGCTGCATCTAAATACACACAGACACACACACACACATTCATTATATACAGTATTATATATATATATATATATATATATATATATATGTGTATATATATTGGTCTGTTACAAAGTTGCAATGTATTACTTGTACTGTCTATGAACAGTATTTTTTATCAGTACATTTGTATCTGGCCATATATGTATGCAAATATATATGTATATATGTGTGTGCGTATGTTTGAGTGTGTGCGTATGTGTGAGTGTTTGTGTGTGTGTTTTAGGGAAAATCTGAGTTTGTTATACTTGGATGGTTTTTGTATTATGTTTCAGTTCTGTGCCTTTTTTCACTTCTCTGGGCAAATTCCAGTCGGAAGTCAGCATCCTGATTCCCGCTCACTCCGGAAGGGAACAGGATCAGAACTGAAACCTTGAAGTGACCGTCACATGTTCCCTTCGCTAGCGGACGTGGAAGAGCCCTTCGTGGAGAGATTCAGTAATTCTCTTTGTTTGGAAAGCTTCTACAAATGGCGGGCGCGTCCCCTTCCCGAAGTGCAACCGTGTGTGTGTCCATGAGATGCTAATCTATTATATCATCTGTTTTAGATTTAAAAATATGTGATCAATAACACATTTAGGAAACGTAAAAGCATCAC
Organism: Hybognathus amarus; assembly: GCA_030378365.1. Taxonomy (NCBI): domain Eukaryota; kingdom Metazoa; phylum Chordata; class Actinopteri; order Cypriniformes; family Leuciscidae; genus Hybognathus; species Hybognathus amarus. The sequence continues at coordinate 164,792 of JAQIUQ010001611.1, read as the reverse complement.
ATCCCTTGATAGAAGTTTCACACCCTAAGAAGCGAACAAACCGAGCATGAGATACACTGACCTCAGGTCAGACTCACACGTCCATCTGATCTGACAGGCAGAATAAGAGGGAGTGTGTTCGTGCTTAGTCTTTATTCACAGAATCTGAACCCTGAACGAGGCCATCCGTCAAAACGCTTGTGTCGCCACCGCTGGACGTGGAAAAGCACTTTAAAGAGCGAGACTGCGGCCGGTCACGCGCTTTCATCCCACATTAGACTTGAAAAAAGATGGATTTCCCTCCATTTCACTTGTCTTGTTCCCGGCTCTCTCCTCTTTAGCACGCATGTGTGTGTGTGTGTGTGTGTGTGTGTGTGTGTGTGTGTGTGTGTGTGTGTGGACGCATTAGTGGAGGTGTCAGAGGAAAGCTACTGAAATGTGGCTGTGCTGCTTCTCATCGTGTGTGTGTGTGTGTGTGGTGATGGCGCTTGAACGCTGGCTACAAGGTCTAGGAATATTGTGAGTGCTTGTGTGTGTGTGTGTGTGTTGTATGTGTGTGTGTGTGTGTGTGTGTGTGTGTGTGTGTGTGTGTGTGTGTGTGTGTGTGTGTGTGTGTGTGTGTGTGTGTGTGTGTGTGTGTGTGTGTGTGTGTGTGTGTGTGTGTGTGTGTGTGTGTGTGTGTGTGTGTGTGTGTGTGTGTGTGTGTGAGAGAGAGAGTTCAGCAGCCTGACAAACGCGTTGCACACATGAGATGAGAATACAAATGAGATACACAATAAATACCCTCTCTCGCGTCTCTTGATTTATTTTGAGCCGATATTAGACGTTGTTTCACACAGCGAGAAACCGACACGCTAATGTGCCAAGATTGGGATTACTGAGCCGAGAATTCAATATTCATGAGGACAATTCCAAACATAATATCATTCTGTGATGATTATTTCCAGGCAGCCAATTAAAACTGACAAATCTCTAGCCCAGGGAAAAATTATTCCTCAAATCATGTGTGTTTTTAAGAAGAGGTGTTTTGTTACTTTAACTGAGGGATCAGATGCACCATTTACACTTGCTGTGAAAAAATCCCACAGATGCTCACTGAACGAGCCTGAACTACATCAAGATATTGCTAGGTTGTTGCTTAGGTGTTCTGAATGTTTAATAGTAGTTTGCTGAGGTGTTGCCAGTTGGTTGTCAAGGTGTTTTGTATGTCGTTAGGTGGTTGCTAAGGGATTTTGATGTTTCTAGGTGGTTGCTGATGTGTTTAAGATGGTTGCTAAGGTGGTTTGGGTTCTACTATGTGATTGTTAAGGTGTTCTGTATGTCGTGTAGGCGGTTGCTAAGGGATTCTGATATTTCTAGGTGGTTGCTGATGTGTTTAGATGGTTGCTAAGGTGGTTTGGGTTTTACTATGTGATTGTTAAGGTGTTTTGTATGTCGTTAGGTGGCTGCTAAGGGATTGTGATGTTGCTAGGCGGTTGCTGATGTGTTTAGATGGTTGCTAAGGTGGTGTGGTTTTTAAGGTGTTCTGTATGTGGTTGCTTAGGTGTTTAGGTGGTTGCTAAGGTGTTTTGGGCATTTGCTAGATGGTTGCTAAGATGGTTTGGATGTTACTAGGTGGTTGTTAAGGTGTTCTATATATTGTTAGGCAGTCACTAAGGGGTTCTGATGTTGCTAGGTGGTTGCTGAGGTGTCTAGGCGTTTGCTAAGGTGTGCTGGGTGTTGCTACAGTAGGGGGTTGTTAAGGTGTTCTGTATGTTGTTGGGTGGTCGCTAGGGTTCTGGTGGGGCTAGGTGGTTGCTGAGGTGTTTAGGTGGTTGCGAAGGTGTTCTGGGTGTTTGCTCAATGGTTCCAAAGGCATTCTGTGTGTTGTTAAGGGTCGCTAAGGGGATGCTGAGGTGGTTGTTAAGGTGTTCTGTATGTTATTAGGGGTCGCTAAGGGGTTGCTGAGGTGGTTGTTAAGGTGTTCTGTATGTTGTTAGGGGTCACTAAGGGGTTGCTGAGGTGGTTGTTAAGGTGTTCTGTATGTTGTTAGGGGTTGCTAAGGGGTTGAAGTGGTTGTTAAGGTGTTCTGTATGTTGTTAGGGGTCGCTAAGGGGTTGAAGAGGTGGTTGTTAAGGTGTTCTGTGTGTTGTTAGGGGTCGCTAAGGGGTTGCTGAGGTGGTTGTTAAGGTGTCCTGTGTGTTGTTAGGAGTCGCTAAGGGGTTGCTGAGGTGGTTGTTAAGGTGTTCTGTATGTTGTTAGGGGTTGCTAAGGGGTTGCTGAGGTGGTTGTTAAGGTGTTCTGTATGTTGTTTGGGGTCGCTAAGGGGTTGCTGAGGTGGTTGTTAAGTTGTTCTGTATGTTGTTAGGGGTCGCTGAGGTGGTTGTTAAGGTGTTCTGTATGTTGTTAGGGGTTGCTAAGGGGTTGAAGTGGTTGTTAAGGTGTTCTGTATGTTGTTAGGGGTCGCTAAGGGGTTGAAGAGGTGGTTGTTAAGGTGTTCTGTGTGTTGTTAGGGGTCGCTAAGGGGTTGCTGAGGTGGTTGTTAAGGTGTCCTGTGTGTTGTTAGGAGTCGGCTTAAGGGGTTGCTGAGGTGGTTGTTAAGGTGTTCTGTATGTTGTTAGGGGTTGCTAAGGGGTTGCTGAGGTGGTTGTTAAGGTGTTCTGTATGTTGTTTGGGGTCGCTAAGGGGTTGCTGAGGTGGTTGTTAAGTTGTTCTGTATGTTGTTAGGGGTCGCTAAGGGGTCGCTGAGGTGGTTGTTAAGGTGTTCTGTATGTTGTTAGGGGTCGCTAAGGGGTTGCTGAGGTGGTTGTTAAGGTGTTCTGTATGTTGTCAGGGGTCGCTAAGGGGTTGCTGAGGTGGTTGTTAAGGTGTTCTGTATGTTGTTAGGGGTCGCTGAAGGTGGTTGTTAAGGTGTTCTGTATGTTGTTAGGGGTCGCTAAGGGGTTGCTGAAGTGGTTGCTAACCACATTGTTTAAGGAGTCATTGAATGTGTTTATGTGCAAAGCAAATGCCGATATCTATAAAAAATCTAATTTTTCTAACAACAAAACAAAGCAAGAAATAAAGAGTGTACCTTAAATTTAATTGTAAAATTCCAGCGGAAGGGGTTTCCATGACCTCACTGTCACACGTTACTATGTCATTAAGTATAATCTTGTATAACGGTGTTATGGAAAAACATACAGTTATTAATCTTTAATCTTTAACTATTAAATGAATAGTCTATATATATATCCTATAAAGAAGGGAGAGAAGGAGAGGCTAAATATAATTTTTATGTGAATTAAAAGAGCAGAAAATGTCCACAAATAGAATAGTCTACAAAAAAACAATGTTCCTCATGCAGCATGAGTGTGTGTGAGTACACACATGTACTTCAACAAATGTGAAAAAAGCCCATTGGCACATGTGTGAGTGAGTGATTGTGTGTGTATATGTGTGTGTGTAAGTGTATGAACACACATGTACTCAAATGTGAAAAAAGCCCATTGGCACATGAGTGCTGTGTGTGTGTGTGAGTCTCTGAGGATGTGAGAGTGATGAACGCAGTGATCTCGGGGTCATGACCATGTTTAACCCGATGGACCGACAGAATAAAGCTGATCCATGCAAGGTTGTTTTCCCTCTTAGAACGACAAAAAAGAACTATTTTTCCATGGATATTTTAACACACACACGCACACACACTCACAGCTCTTGTTCTCACTGACATTTACTTCACCTACATAACTGCCGTGATTCTGTCTCGACCCTTCAGACTGAATTCCTCCAGTAAACACCAAGTCCAACACACATCTGTCTGAGCTCTAATGCAAACCAGCCTGCTCGTATCACACACACACTTTAACTCCTGCCCGATAAGATCTCGTCTCTCAGAAGATGAAAGCAGCGAACGAAGCGCGCTGATCTCAATCTCCTGCACACACATCGGCTCTGGTGCTCTCCTCACAGGGAGCATGACACACTTTCATACACACAGATGAGAGATGAAATATGGCTTTATCATAATCCCTGGAGAGCGTCCACTAGTGTCACCAACACACTCATTATTACACTTCTAGAGGAGCATTCAAATCATTTCTCCAACATCGAATCTGTGCTCGAATACGTGTCACAGGACGTCTCACATCCACTTTACCAAATAAAAATAATAAATCATAATGATAACAATAATAAAAAATATATATTTTTAATAATATCTAATGATATCTAAATATGAATGATGTAGAATTGTTGATATTAAAATATAAATTATATGTATACTTTTTAAATTAAAAATAAATAATTCACACACACTCTTCCTCCTCACACACACACTCTTTTGCAGATTAGACTGCATTGGAACACTCTCTCTGCGAAAACAAAGTACAACTGATCAGTTTTAATTGCAGCTGATTAAAACTGTAATTGTGATGTTTTAGTTTAAGTCTCTCAGTGAATCTGCTCAACGCTGACTGAAACTTCTGAGCGATGACACGAGGCGGAAAACATCCGCTATTTTAAGACACAAATCTTTGAGTCTCAATTACACAGAACATGCAGAACACACTTTATTTAGAGGATGTTTAGGGTTGATTCGTGACTGTGGCGGTTCGTGACGGCAAGTTTGCGCTTAAAAAGTTTCTTAATCACCATGGCAACAAGTGTTGTTAGATGATGTCATCAGGAATAACTGCCAACACTCCATGCAAATTGAATTTATGAAGCATTTTTTATGTATTATAAGGCACATAATCAGTTCTATGTTCTAATAAATATCATATCGCATACTCGCATATAAGGTAAAACATAACATTTCATTAATTTACTGTATACTTAACTATACAAATGTTGTTTGTATACACTACCGGTTAAAAAGTTTTAGATCTGTACGATTTTTTATGTTTTTAAATGAAGTCTCTTCTGCTCACCAAGGCTGATTTATTTGATAAAAAAAAATAAAATAAAAATAATATTATGAAATATTAGGACAATTTAAAATGACTTTTTTTCTATTTTAATATATTTTAAAATGTAATTTGAAAGCTGAATTTTCAACATCATTACTGTTGCTGATTACACATCAGTTTTCAGTGTCACATGATCCTTTAGAAATCATTCTAATATGATTATGATTATGAAATATTATTATACTTTAAAATAGCAGAATAAACGGCCAAATGTGATAAAAGCTGAGTCTTACTCCAGTCTTCAGTGTCACATGATCCTTCAGAAATCACTCTAATATGATGATCTGATGCTCAAGAAACATTTATGATTGTTATCATTGTTGAAAACAGTTACATTTTATTTGTCTTTGATGAATGAAAGTTCAAAAGACAAGCATTTATTTGACTCCTTTCACTCACTTTAAATCATTTTAATGCATTCTTGCTCAATAAAAGAACAATTCTGCATTTTTAATTGAAAGATTCTGGTATTTTCCATACATAGAATAATTTTTCCACACACTTTGTTTTTCGGTAAACGATGCATGTGATGTTGCCTCAACATGAACATCTTCGCTCAGTCTTCACATCGAGAGCGAGTGTGTATCAGCAGGGTTTGGCACACAGCCCGTATGTACACACACTTCACAGAAACTGTTTCTGGATTACTGAAGACTGATTTATGACACACACCTCAGACTGCACACACACATTATGATTTGATTGATTGTTTGAGTGTTTTTATTAATGTGTGTCTCCACTCTAAGACGACATCATTTATTACTACAATCAGCAGGAGAATTAAGACTATCAACATACACTTACCATCACGTGTGTGTGTGAGTGAGTGTATAAGTGAGTGAGAGTGAGAGAGTGTGTGTTCAGCATGCTCACAGTGAGCAGTCGTATGAAAGCTTCACTTCCTCAGTTACTAAGCAACTTTCCAGTGGCGACAGCAGGACTCGCTGCGAGACTCTGAGAGACTTTCGACTCGAGCTTTGATGAAAAATGCAAGAAACACGGCAAGAGACGGAACATATATACTGCATTAGAGACTCTCTTTAGTAATGCATTAATATATAATTATTGATATATAATATATAACTTTGCGCATTACTATATAATTATTGCATGCGAGATTATGCGTGTGTGTGTGTCGCTGGAGAAGATACTGACATTTCATATTCAGCCAATAAGATACTTTAATCTGTCCTCAGAGAGTTCTGATTGGTTAACTGGACCGTTTATGTATGATATTTTGTTAATATACTCCTAAAAATAAAGGTTCCTTCCTTTCTTAGTTCGAAGAACATTTAAAAAATCTATTAAAACTTTTAATGGATGATAATTGTTGCAAAAAAGATCAATGGTTATATATAGATCAATGATAAAGATCAATCAATAAAGCGCAATCAATGTTTATATATATATATATATATATATATATATATATATATATATATATATATATATATATATATATATATACACTACCGGTCAAAAGTTTTGGGTCGGTAAGATTTTTCATGTTTTTAAAAGAAGTCTCTTCTGCTCACCAAGGCTGCAATTTTTTGATAAAAAATACACAAAAAACACAGTAATATTGTGAAATATTAGGACAATTTAAAATGACTTTTTTATATTAATATATATTAAAATGTAATTTATTCCTCTGAAAAAAAGCTGAATTTTCAGCATCATTACTCCAGTCTTCAGTGTCACATGATCCTTCACAAATCACTCTAATATGATGATTTTATGCTCCAAAAACATGTATGATTATTATCCATGTTGAAAACAGTTTTTTACATTTTTATTTCAGGATTCTTTGATGAATAGAAAGTTCAAAAAAAAGACAGAAGAAAAAGAAAAACAACTCTCTGAATGTTTTTCTACTTTACAGTTCCCAGAAAACTGCTCTGTGCCGTAATCAAACACAAACAATCTTCATCACTCAGTCAACCATAGCACAGAGAGACAAAACACCACCCTTTGTTCTCTATTAATAATTAATAACGCTGGTTTACACATCAAGAGACAATCTGATTGGCTGCTAGAGATCGGAGCAAACACGAGCAGGACTCAAATCTGCATGCTCACAGTTTCCTCTTCATCACTGATATCTTAATTGAGTTCTCTGATTTAGTTGAATTATCAAAGTTAATATCGAAGTATGAAGTAAAATGTATAAGAAATGTCAAGAAACGAGTCGTCAGTAATTCAGTCTCACTTCCTGTTGCATACTCATGTCAAAATGTAGCTAATTAGCATAAAGCCAGCCTGTGGTGTTGATTGGCTGAACAAGCGTCTCTAAGCCAATTTTTGTCAAATTTTAGTCATTTGTACTTTTAGTCAAACTGCAGTTATGGACATTAATTTTGGTAGCGATTTATAAGTAGTCTTTACCATTCACAAAAAAAAAAAATTAATTTATTTTTTCTCTCTCTAGGCCAATTCAATTACGCTTATGAGAAATTGAAACGGTTTGTTGACATTGCATTCTTTTAGCAATAGCACTTCTACACATCCAGTTTTTCTCCAGTCACACCTTTCCATTGAGGGACAATATTTGACCCTTTTAATCATTTTTCCAGTTCATTTTTTACCTTTATAAATATCTTTATAAAATAAATAATGCTTTAAGTGAGTCACCGAGTCATTCACTTATTCAGTCATAGAAGCAATTTGCTGTATTTATGAACGTTCATAATCTCATGATTCGTCCGCCACAGATTCGTCACAAACTAAATCCATCACTTATTCCTACCCTTTTGTTTGTTCTAACTGATGTGTAAAATGTGTCACATTTGAACTGTGTGGATATTAAATTCTGGCCGTATAATGATGATCAACATCAAAAACACTGCTGGATGTCAGTCTGCATTTTGATCGCAGATTTAGTCACACAAACAGCTTGAGCAGCTCGTGACAAAACACATAGCGCTTTAAGTTGAAAGTCTCAAATGAAGATCGCAGAACTCGTTACCTTGTCTGTGTTTAATTTTGAACATCCACACACTTCTTCAACAGTGTAGAGCGAGGGTTTGCGCGTTGAAATGCGCATGGTTGCCAGATACTATTGAAAAGACCGGCTGGAAACGTGTTCTTTTAACAGAAAAGCTCTGACTGGGGGATTAAGGTTTTGATATCTGGGAATCGCAAGCATGAACACTCGCAAAGACAAGTGGTTTTGTCAAGTTTTAATTTTTTTAACACATTTCAGGCCCCGTCCACACTACTGCGTGTTCGTTTGAAAACGGAGAATTAAAACGAATACGATCTCGTCCACACCAGCGTTTTATCTGCATATTATAAATGATCTCAGTCCAAACGACTAAAACGCGGATCACGTGACCATTCACCGACACTGGGCACACTAAAAAAATGAACTAGGGAGGTTGTGCACTTTACATAATATATTTATATAAAGTTTACTTATAACAATTGTGTTTTTTGACTTTAAATGTTTTTTTTTCTATTAAGGTCTATGTAATTGTGTCTCAACTTAACAGTACAAAATCCTAATGTGTTGTCTAAACACAAACCATTTATGTTAAGTAAAAAAATGTGCACATTATAGAGGGTGGCAGTGTAGTGCGAGCCGACTGGCCATTTTGCCCAAACTTAATTTTATTGTGTTCAATCTGCTTAAATCTACGAACAACTTAAGTTTACTTAATCCGTTCTTGTGTTGGATTACATGATTGATTTGTGTTGCCTTAACTGAAACTGGGCAGTGCTTTTAGTTCCCAGCATGCTTTGCATATGGATGAATTAAGAGAAATATATGATAAAATTAAAGTGTTATTTTATGTTTTTTTGAGAAATTCAGGGGAAGCACAGATTGATAGTGTGTAATAGTGTTTAATGTTAAATTACATTGGAATTATTAAACCATTCAAATTGCAGTGGGTTACCATTGTGGAGAAGAGTGGAGCATTTTGTTTGACTGTACTGATACCATTATTTTCTATTGCTTTGGATGAAGGAGCATGTAAATCTTAGCATTCAAGATGCTAAATATGTGCTTCTGCTAGCAAATAGCTAGCTAAAGTCTATCAATTTAATTGAATGTCAATGAATCAAATGAAATGTAAATCAGTCCCTCCAGAAAACGCGATTATGCGATCGCTGAATTCAATGCAAAATCAGCCAAAGTCCGCATATTTATGCGGGGGCCGCATTTTTCAAATACGCCGCACTTTCGCCGCAAAAATTGCAGATTTCCGAGCAAAATATGCAGGGTTTGCATAATTTCATAATCCTCGGATTTTCGTTGCAAAAAAGTCACATGTATCTTAGCAGAAAGCTTGAAAAATGCATCAAACAGAAATTACCCGCACACATGGGGTGTTTGAGGCGCACACATAACACTGCAGAGAGTTCAACAGGGAGCACGCAGCTCTTAAAGGGGCCACACCTTATTTACACTCGCTACAGTCTGAAATAAAACAAGATGAGAAATTACATATTCCCAGCACTTTCTGTGATGTAGTATGCTTGCTTATCAAAGGAAGTAATAAGAAATGACTCTTTACATTAGCCTTGTGAGAACAGGATGTTGGGGGAATCACTTTTTCTCTTTTTCATCAAACCGCAATTTTTGCAAGTTCCCGCAATTTTTGCAAATATCCCGCATATTCCATTGCATTTTTAAAGAAAACGGGCCACCCAATCAAGGATTTTTGCCCGCAACAAATCACAAAAAAACTCGTTTTTCTGGAAGGACTGAATACTATTATGGTAAATGTTATATATAAATCGCAAATTTTTCACAAATTTTTGGAAATTACCACCACAAAATCAGTCATTTTGATCGCAAAAATCACACAAAAAAATCGTGAAATCCTGGAGGGACTGATAAATGGATGAATGAATGAATATAATAAAATGCCTTTGAATCATGTCAGGAAGCCTTTAAAAATTCACTTTGAGACTACTTGAATTGGGTAATTTAAAATTACATAATTCCATTATGTTGAAGTTACATGAACATATTATGTTTGTTTAACGTAATCTAGTTACTGTGGAACCTGTTGACAAATTAAAATTAATTAAAGCCAACATCTAATTTTTTTGAGTGCATGCGCGTGTCGGTGTAAACAGTTCTCCGTTTTGTCTCGTCTAAACGCCCTCCGGAGATTCAAAACGCAAAACGCAGCGTTTCTAAACTTCTCCATTTTAGGTCTTTGTTTTTCCCATTTTAGTCTGGACGGGAGGTGCAAACTGGCAAGCCAGACCGATATATCGGCATGCCGACATTATCTGGCCGATATTAGGCATTTTCCAATTATCGGTACCGGCAGTTTTAATGGCCGATAAATGAATATTTCAAAAAAAAAAATTCAAACGGACGAAACACGCTTGAACCATTTCATGAATGTTGGAGTTGTATAGTTTGTCCACCAGAGGGCACTCTACACAGTCTCTGTTGGCAACACTCGTTAAGTTGGTCGTTTGAATAACAATTAAAAGAACATCCCCATCAGTTGCGGAATTAGTTAGTAATAATTACGTTGCGTTGTTACAGTGTAGTTGACTGACTGTCCTTTTAACTTTTGACAATGTGTAAATTTCTTTAATAACGCGTGACAGTTATAGCAATGAGACTAATCATCTCTTCTTGGCCTGTTATATTGAAAATGTACACTCAACGGCCACTTTATTAGGTACACCTGTCCAACTGCTGGTTAACACTTAATTTCTAAGCAGCCAATCACATGGCGGCAACTAAGTGCATTTAGGCATGTAGACATGGTCAAGACAATCTCCTGCAGTTCAAACCGAGCATCAGTATGGGGAAGAAAGGTGATTTGAGTGACTTTGAACGTGGCATGATTGTTGGTGCCAGAAGGGCTGGTCTGAGTATTTCAGAAACTGCTAATCTACTGGGATTTTCACGCACAACCATCTCTAGGGTTTACAGAGAATGGTCCGAAAAGAAAAAACATCCAGTGAGCGGCAGTTCTGTGGGCGGAAATGCCTTGTTGATGCCAGAGGTCAGAGGAGAATGGCCAGACTGGTTCGAGCTGATAGAAGGGCAACAGTGACTCAAATAACCACCCGTTACAACCAAGGTGGGCAGAAGAGCATCTCTGAACGCACAGTACGTCGAACTTTGAGGCAGATGGGCTACAGCAGCAGAAGACCACACCGGGTGCCACTCCTTTCAGCTAAGAACAGGAAACTGAGGCTACAATTTGCACAAGCTCATTGAAATTGGACAATAGAAGATTGGAAAAACGTTGCCTGGTCTGATGAGTCTCGATTTCTGCTGCGACATTCGGATGGTAGGGTCAGAATTTGGCGTCTACAACATGAAAGCATGGATCCATCCTGCCTTGTATCAACGGTTCAGGCTGGTGGTGGTGGTGTCATGGTGTGGGGAATATTTTCTTGGCACTCTTTGGGCCCTTTGGTACCAATTGAGCATCGTTGCAACGCCACAGCCTACCTGAGTATTGTTGCTGACCATGTCCATCCCTTTATGACCACAATGTACCCAACTTTTGATGGCTACTTTCAGCAGGATAATGTGCCATGTCATAAAGCTGGAATCATCTCAGACTGGTTTCTTGAACATGACAATGAGTTCGCTGTACTCAAATGGCCTCCACAGTCACCAGATCTCAATCCAATAGAGCATCTTTGGGATGTGGTGGAACGGGAGATTCGCATCATGGATGTGCAGCCGACAAATCTGCGGCAACTGTGTGATGCCATCATGTCAATATGGACCAAACTCCCTGAGGAATGCTTCCAGCACCTTGTTGAATCTATGCCACGAAGAATTGAGGCAGTTCTGAAGGCAAAAGGGGGTCCAACCCGTTACTAGCATGGGGTACCTAATAAAGTGGCCGGTGAGTGTATATGTTTTACATATTGCAGTATAACACCATCCATTGCTAAATTATAACTCATCATAGACTAGCTAATCACAAAGCTAGCTAATGCCACTATCATCAGTCTGTTCTGTTGTGACAAAAGAAACAAGTTTCTTTTTAAAATGCATTATCATATTATTTTAGTTAAAACTCATAAATAACTACAAATAACTTACAGTTAGGGTAATCTGTTAATGTTTTGTTAATGTTTCGAAAAAATAAAATAAAAAAGAATATCGGCCGATATATGGGCATATTGGATTTTAAAACCAAAAAATATTTGTATCGGTATCGGACTTTCAAAATCCTTTATCGGTCGAGCTCTAAGTGCAAACGTAGCAAAAGGTCTCAGTTTTTAAATGAAAACGCAGTAGTGTGGGCGGGGCCTCAGTCTGTCTTTTTTCATCAACGATATTGCATGTGTTGATATAGTCACACTCTGATCGTTTAATGACGTGGGTGTCGTCTCTAATCGTCTTGTCTTAGTCACGGGAAAAAGGTCGTCAACTAACTTTTTTGTCATATTTGAAACGAAATTAACACTGCTGGAAGAGTTTGGTTCGTGTTGTTCATGTGGCGAAGACGGTTTAAAGCGGACAAAGCAAATCCACTTTGATGAGATTGAGCTGGTAAAACCCTCGCCATCGTCACTGTTCGTATCACTGTGAGATTCAGATATGATCATGACCAATCACAGCAGAGCAGCTCTCAGAGAGGCGGGGTTTAGAGAGACTGAATCTCGCAAACGGAAGCGTTTCAGACACTGAGAGAAAAGAGCTCATGCTGCAGGGGATATCTAGGAGAAAAATTAAAGTGTTTATTTTTACTGTAGAAAGAGCCTTTAAACTAGCATAACTGGGGCACTTCAAGCAAACACAGGCATTAATGAGATTTCATTCTCCTGAAATGAAGAACACACGCTTTCTCCACCGCATCAGCTCAGTGCACCGAGAGCATGACACAATTATGTGTGCATTAATATGAGATATATACAAGAGCTGTTCTTGATCATGTTCTGGAGACGTGCATTATGGGTGTGTTAGATTGAGTTCGCAAATCAAGCTCATGTCATAGAGTGAGAGACTGGGTGGTGTGCAATAAGATCATGTACTGATATGTTATTATTCTCACAGGAATGCTTACAGCTTATGTTCACTGACCTGAAACATCACCCGAGAGAGAGAGAGAGAGAGGCTGATGGGATAGTAATGGAAACCCAGAGGAACATCTTATAGCTTTATAGCTCATTGCCTTTCCAACAGTCTCAGAAGTTCTGTGGAGAAATGAAAATAGAAACAAATGAGACAACAAACTCTTAAAAAATACTGGGTTGTTCAGACCCAATCACAAACCAGGCCAGTTGGGTAAACTTTTGAAAGATAACATTTTTTAATCCAACGTTTGGGTTCGTCCACATTTGAGCCCGATTTTGGGTTGAAATAACCCAACATTTTGTAGAGTAGAAGCCCGATACACTGTATATTACGGTGACGCATTGCTGCCACATACATATTATTTTTTCCCCTCAGTTATGTCGTAATAACGAGATCTTATGTCGTTTAAACGACATTCTTGTCGTTAAAACACATACTTTCTTGATTCATAACGACACTAATTTTATTTTTTTATTTTTTATTTATCCTTTATTTAACCAGGTAAAAAACCCATTGAGATTAAAAATCTCTTTTGCAAGGGAGACCTGGCCAAGATAGGCAGCAAAATTACATCACATCATTACGTACAAAGACACACAAATAAAAGCCGATTATGCTATAATATTTCGTTTTAACAACATAAATATGTCGTTTTAACAACATAAATATCTCGTTTTAACGACATAAATATCTCGTTATAACGACATAAATATCTCGTTATTTCGACATAAATATCTTGTTATTTCGACATAATAAGGGGACATTGTAATATGCATTAAGCTACATTTAGCGTTTTTATAATGAGTTTTCTAAGGGAGGAAAATTAAACGCTTTGCATTTATATTAGCTATCTGATTTTTGTAGTATACTTTATTATGATTTTAGTATTAATAATGCACGCACAATTATCCGTGAACTTGATAAATGTATGTTTTCATTAGGCTACTATATCCCACAAAAAATTGCTTTCAGTTATGTGTGCAAAATTCAGAGTATCGGACGTGCAGCGATTGTGTACAAATAGTAGACCGTTAAAACGACATACTTTTCTCGTTATAACGACATAATATATTGTTTAAACGACATAAACATCTCATTTTAACGACATAAGATCCCGTTATTACGACATAAAGATCTCGTTATTACCAACATAATTGAGGGAAAAAATAATATGTATGTGGCAGCAAAGCGTAGCGCCACGTCATATATAGGCGAGATTGCACTGCTATAAAAAGAAAGTGGAGAGCAGCTAAAAATCTGATGAGAAATGCTTGAGAGTCGTTTTGAGAATTTTTTTTTATAATTCAGCTTAAAATGTACAGAAAGCTGGCCTTTTTTCGTAATTAATTTAGAATTTGCTGCCCTTACAGAATTGGCTCATTCAACTCATTTTGCTTCACTTTCTATAACATAAAAAAGTGAAGTTAAAATTCATTCAATTAAATTAAAGCCGCAGAATCAAGAGCCCCGCCCTCAACTCTCGCTGAATCAAATTCGCAAGCACACGCGCCACACTTTCTCAAGTGGCCTCTGTCTGCTTCCGTTCCTCTCCAGTGGTGTCTGCTAATTGCAAAACCTCGTTAAAATAAGGTCAAATACAACTAACCACAGTCAACATTATGAAAAAAGTCTTCACACAGAGAACCTGTCAATCACAGCTGTCAATCATGATGTCACAGCACTGTTTTTATAGCATCAAATAACTAAAAAATACAACGTCTTTTAAAAACAAACGTAAAATTCTGCATCAACGTCATATGAACTACAAGGAACTGTCTATTTGGAAAAAGGATATGTGAAGTGTAATTTAATTGTTTAGTTGAGTTCTCGCGTCCCGTTCAATAACACAGGAAGGCGGGGTTTTATGAGCTATACTAGGACCGGCCACTGGGGGCGAATCAGAGGTATTGAAAAGAAGGGCGACAACATCGCACCAGTAGATGCATGAAAAGAAAATGTGTTGCATTAAATTAATAAGGGAAAACCCAAGAGCATGATGTCAGGACACATTACAGTAATGGGGATTTTAGAGGGAATGTGTTTCATCAGTCATTATAAAACAATGTAACAATGCAAAAAAAAAATCTTTAATGATAAAAAAAGATATCCAAAACAAAATATTAATTCTTGATTTTTCTTTGGATTTTGTGGTGAGATTCATCCACTAATGAAATATATCAGAAGTTAAAAAGGTGTCTTTTTTAGTCCAGATAGCACCTCAAATTTCCATTTGCAAGATTATTTTCTTCAGCTCATCCATCTCACACTGCCAAAACAGCACACACGCTAAGTGTAAGAGTGTGTGTGTGTTTAGCGTCTCCATCCGTTATATCCTCCTGTGAGGACGTCACGCCTGCTAAACATTGCTTAATGTTCCTGAAATGTGTCCTTCCACTTCTGCAGCGTTCTTAAAGGCGGATTTCAGTTCAGCAATGATTTATGTAAACACGCCTAATAAAGTCATCAGCTTTAAAGGGACCGTTCAACCCTTTATAATACTGTCATTTTCCTCATGCTATTCCTCATTTCATTAAAAATATATAGATAATAATGACTTATAATCAATGTTGGTGTTAAAAGTAATGTGTTGCATTTAAAAAGTAACTAGCATTACTTAGTTACTTTACCTTTATTTTTGCGCTACTTTTTTCTCACCTGGACTGGGTTATTCTTGTTTTTTAATTACAACAAAAAAGTTATATTTTTGTCAGAATCACACCAATAGTTGATGAAAGCAGTAAATTAAATAAAATAAAAACAAAATGTGTTTATTTAAAGTAATTGTAGCTTATTAGTGTGATTGACTTTGATAATTGAACTGCAAATATATGGGTTAATCAAGTGAGATTAAATACATAAAGTATCTTACTCCTGATTTTGCTCAACAGAAATAACTTGTGTTACTTGTTTGAAAAAGTAACTTACTGAAAAAATGCTGGGTTGTTTCAACCCATATTGGGTAAAATTTGGACAAACTCAGCCGTCGGGTTAAATGTTTAAATTACATTTTTAACCCAACATTTCGGTTTGCCCATCTTTGACAAAGATTGGTAGAAACAACCCAGCTTTTTTTAGAGTGTAGATATTTTGTTATATATTTAAAAGTAATGCGTTACTTTACTATTTTCTTGGAAAACAGTAAAAAGTAACTAAAGTATCTGATTATGTTAATTGTAATGTGTAACCCCAACACTAATGATACATTTAACTTAATAAATAAATATTTAAACATTACTCAAGATTCATTATGCCCTGAAGATACCTCGTTTTGGCCATATATACACTGAACAAAACTATAAACGCAACACTTTTGTTTTTGCCACCGTTTTTCATGAGCCGAACTCAACGATCTAACACTTTTTCCTATGTACGCAAAAGGCCTATTTCTCTCAAAATATTGTTCAGAAATCTGTCTAAATCTGTGTTGGTGACACTCCTCCTTTGCCGAGATAATGTGTGGTGTATCAATATGCTATTTAGACTGGCAGGATTATTGCACGGGGTGTGCCTTAGGCTATCCACAATAAAAGGCCACAGTGGATGTGGATTATCTCGGCAAAGGAGAAGTGCTTTTATAATTTTGTTTAGTGTATGTATATATACACATACATATATATATATATATATATATATATATATATATATATATATATATATATACACACTTGCCAGTTGGCCAGTAAAATTGTTGTGAATAACAATGCGGGAGCTCATTCGTTACTATATATATATATATACACACCCAAGTTTGGTCTTGTCTAAAGAAAACACTCAGCAGATTATTGCTGTATTAAAAATGAAAGTATGAAAAAGTTATACAAAATATTTTTTAATATAAAATTACTATAAAATCAAAGCCATATATCTAACCAAGTTATGTTCCAAATCTGAAGTTGATATCACAAAAATGTAAGTTCCCATGAGATTTTGTTTAGGCATAGTACTAAAAATAGCCACCGGGTGCCATTGAATTCCATTGAAAGTTGTATACATTCCGCTGTTTAACAAATTAACACATTTCTGTCCAAATATCAATTCTGTCACAAAATTTGGAACCTTGAGACACAGACCTTTCTGACAATATGTGTTTTGTCAAGATCAGAAAAGGCTTCAATCATAAATTGGAGGGGAGGAGCCTGATAAAATAATTTACAGTACCGTTTCCATGGTAACGCAACGTCTAATTCTAAAACGGTTTTCACAGGATGAATTCTGAGTTTGTAAGCTTTCAAGTGATATCTAATTTATGAGAACTACTAAAATATGTGATATAATAAAAATAGGCGAATAAAAAAGATTATATTTTAGAGGATAATCTACATATATATTATAATTTTATATTGAAAAATACTAGATTATATGTTTTAAGTTCAAATGTTAAAGTTTCAATTATTAAAGGTGTGTGCGTCAACTTTTTGGTGAAAAGGTCAGAACTCCTGTTATGGTGCATATATATATATATATATACACACACACACACACACACACACACACACACACTACCGGTCAAAAGTTTAAGATCGGTAAGATTTTTTATGTTCTTAAAAGAAGTCTCTTCTGCTCACCAAGGCTGCAATTTTTTTTATAAAAAATACACAAAAAAAGAGTACTATTGTGAAATATTATGACAATTTAAAATGACCTTTTTATGTTAATATATATTAAAATGTAATTTATTCCTCTGAAAAAAAGCTGAATTTTCAGCATCATTACTCTAATATGATGATTTTATGCTCCAAAAACATGTATGATTATTATCCATGTTGAAAACAGTTTTTTACATTTTTATTTCAGGATTCTTTGATGAATAGAAAGTTCAAAGAACAGCATTTATTTAATTCGAATCTTTTCTAACATTATAAATGTCTTTACTGTAACTTTTGATCAATGTAACTCATCCTTGACTGAATAGAAGTATTGATTTCTTATTTATTTCCCCCCAAAATAAAATACAAATTCTTACTGACCCCAAACTTTTTAAAGGGTAGTGTTTAATGTAACAAAAGCTTTCCATTTCAGATAAAAGCTGTTCTTTTGAACTTTCTATTCATCAAAGAATCCTGAAATAAAAATGTAAAAACTGTTTTCAACATGGATAATAATCATACATGTTTTTGGAGCATAAAATCATCATATTAGAGTGATTTGTGAAGGATCATGTGAAGAGACGTATATATATATACACACACATACATATATCTTATAGGTAAGATAACATTTTATGGTGTTTTACTGGTCAATATGAGCATGAGATTTGATAGCTTATGATTTAAAAGAATATGATTATCCTTTTGTGCTCCACAGAAGAAAGAAAGTCATACAGGTTTCGGAGCGACATGAGGGCGAGTAAGTGATGACAGAACGATCATTTCTGGCTGAACTGTCCCTTTAAACACATCAACAAACAAACACAATGTACTCATGTAGCGTGGGCTCTCTGATTATTAACCCACACACACTCCTGAATGGGATAAATAGAATCAGACACAATGGCCTTAAGCGGTGTGTGCCGAGTCTTAAAATAGCGCTATTCTTCAGCGAGCAAACACACACGACTGCAGGGTCTCTGGTGGTCTTTCAACAGCAGGCTGAGGATGTCAAACACTGCAAGAGGGAACGCTCCTCAGGTGGCTAGATGCCTGACGATTTAACACACACACACATATGAAGGTAAATTACAACCAAAAGATCCATACCAATATTTAGGCGTTTGAATAAGCCATTCATGTGCTGAGAACACATAACGCCAGCCATCCATAAGAGCGCATGTTTCTACTCCAGATGTGATTTCCACACATTGGGTCAAGCTAGATGATTAGTTCTGACACCGTGAACATGTCTTGGTTTCTCACGCTGTACAGATTCAGAAACAGCATGTACTTATGACTTATTAGCAGTAAAGCGTATAAGTTTAACATTGACAAGCCTTTTACTAGTTTACTGATGAATATTCAGCTAAAATGAGTATATGTCCATTATATACTGCATTGCTGATCACACTGTAAAAATGAATATGCTTTATAGAATTGTGGCAACAGATTACAAGCAATATTATTAATTAAACGTAACAAATTAGAATTGAGTAATAATTTATCAAATTATACTCTTAAAAGTTAACCATTTAAAATGAGTAAAGTTTACACCAAAAAATTAACAAAAATATCTCATTAACAGACAGACGTCAAAGATTAATTAAAAACTCTTTATTTTATATTGCCAACATTAAAGAGACCTGATGTTAACAAGCAGAATCACTGAAGGAGAAAACCGTCATTTTAAAACGAACACTGATCACCATAATGGTGACTTCAATTTATGTTTTTTGGGTTGTTGTTGGAAGTTTTACTCATTTTAAATAGTTAACTTTTAAGTAATTAATTAGATTAATTATTACTCAATTGTAATTTGTTAAATATAATTAATAATATTGCTTGTAATCTGTTGCCACAATTTTTTTGATTAGATAAAGCGTATTCATTTTTACAGTGCACAGAGCCTGCAATAGTGATACACTATTCTGAAGTTTGGTTCAATAATAATAATTTAAAAAATATATTTAGGAAGCATTAAATTGATCAAATTTGATATTTTATTTCAAATAAATACTGTTCTTTTGAAGTTCAGAGAAACCTGAAAAGTGAAATGAGTCACGGTTCACAACTATTTTCAACACTGATAATAATCATAAATGTTTCTTGAGCATTAGATGATCATATTAGAGTGATTTCTAAAGGATCATGTGACACTGAAGACTTTGCCCACAGGAATGAATTACACTTTACTACACATTCAATTCTAAAAACATTTCACAATATTTTGGTCTTTACTGTATTTTTGATCAGATAAAGTTTGTGTGTGAATGAGAGAAAACGGTAATGCTGTACGATGGCTGTCATTCGTCCTCACAGTTAAAAAGAGCCGATCTCCTGTTTCTGTCCTCTAGATCCGCTTTAAAATACTGTTTTTGTGCATTTGGAGCCACACAGGCACAATATATGCAACTATTGTTGTCAGATTTGATTCCTCATCTGAAATAATAGCATTACAGCTGAGCAGAAGAAATAGAAATGTGTTCACTTCTGATGTAGAGAGAGAGAGAGAGAGAGAGAGAGACGCGTATCTTATCTTCCGCTCAGCTGTGTGGACTGGCAGCGTGTGTATAGCCTGGGCCCTTTCCGGCTGTGTGTATATGTGTGTGTGTGTGTGTGTGTGTGTGTGTGTTAGGGCCAGAACTACCCAGCTGCAGCCCGGCCTGGTCAGATCTGAGCAGGATGAGAGAAGCCCATGGGCTTCCTTCAGAACACACACACACACACACAGACAGAGACAGAGACGAGAGAGAGAGAGAGAGAGAGAGAGAGAGGTTGCTGCTTTAGTTATGTTTCCTTGCATGGCAGTTCATTCAAAGGACACACACACGCAAACACATTTTATTATGTGTATATATAATATAATATAATATAATATAATATAATATAATATAATATAATATAATATAATATAATATAATATAATATAATATATATATATATATATATATATACATACATATATACATATATACATATATGATGCATATATATATATACACATACATATATACATATATGATGCATATATATATATATATATATATATATATATATATATATATATATATATATATATATATATATATATATATGATGATTTATGCTCCAAAAACATGTATGATTATTATCCATGTTGAAAACAGTTTTTTACATTTTTATTTCAGGATTCTTTGATGAATAGAAAGTTCAAAAGAACAGCTTTTATCTGAAATGGAAAGCTTTTGTTACATTAAACACTACCCTTTAATATAAGTTTTGGATCAGTAAGAATTTGTAATTTATCTTTGGGTGAAATAAATATTGAAATCAATACTTCTATTCATCCAAGGATAAGATACAAATTGATCACAAAGTTAAACGTTTAAAGGACATGTTATAATGTTACAAAAGCTTTCTAATTCAAATAAATGCTGTTCTTTTGAACTTTCTATTCATCAAAGAATCCTGAAATAAAAATGTAAAAAACTGTTTTCAACATGGATAATAATCATACATGTTTTTGGAGCATAAAATCATCATATTAGAGTGATTTGTGAAGGATCATGTGACACTGAAGACTGGAGTAATGATGCTGAAAATTCAGCTTTTTTTCACAGGAATAAAGTACATTTTAATATATATTAACATAAAAAAGTCATTTTAAATTGTCATAATATTTCACAATATTACTGTGTTTTTTGTGTATTTTTTATCAAAAAATTGCAGCCTTGGTGAGCAGAAGAGACTTCTTTTAAAAACATAAAAAATCTTACCGATCTTAAACTTTTGACCGGTAGTGTATATATATAACGGAAATGTTTTTATATGTTTTTGGGCAATTGTGACAAAGAATTTCCCCTAAAGTATTACTGACTGACTGATTTTAAAGACGAAAAAATAGATTTCAACATCAATAATGACTTGCCATTTTGACAAATCTACTAAAGACTTTTATTTTATTTCATTGTATTTGATATCTCACTGTTGTAAAGCTGTGAGCGTAAGAAACCACATTACAAACCAAACATATGACTATTTCTATTATTAAATCTATTGCTCATTGTTAATCAATGTTAGTTATAGTGATGTACTGATAATTTAAAGTGCACTATAAGGATGACAGTTTTGTGATATAATAATCATAATAATAATTTACTCACCCTCATGCCGGTTCCCGAACCCACGAGGCTCTGCTTTCCTCTGTGGAACACAAAAGATGTTTATCAGGTCATATTTCCCATAAATCAGCAAAAAAGCATCATAATATTAGCTATATTAAACACACACTTGTGTGCGATCAGTTCAGTTAAATGATAAATGACTAGTTTCTCATTTTCACCACAGACCTTTACAATCAATGACATTCTGACATCTCACACTTAAATATAATCATATTTCTACGATAATTCAGAGCCGACTGACAGAAAGATGATTAAACGCTCGGAATTTCTCAGAAGTATGTTTCATTAATACACACACACACACACACACACACACACAGACAGTGTGCCTTCCATCAGTGTGTGTTTGTGTGTCTTTGCGCCCTGAAATAATGACAACAGGCTTGTGTGTAAACGCAGCGTTCGCATATTCATCACATTATTTTCATGTCATGTCTATTAATTAGAAGCGTGTGTGAGAGCGTGTGGAGATTGTCATCACTTCCGTAATTACAATTCCCACGTTAAAGGAAAGAAATCAATACACACACACACAAATGCACTCACACGCATGCGTACACAAACATGCACACACACACCTCATCAGAGGGACGGAATCCGCAGAACGAATGGATGACATCAAAGCCACTGTGACATCATCATTTGTGATGACATCATAATGCTGGAACTGAGATGAAACTCTAATGAAGACTGCAGGGAGAAGGTCAGGTCATGTGACTTCTGTAATAAATTACACTGGAAAAGGGTTTTATGCTTATACAACCAAAAAAAAAAACATTTTCAAAAAATATAAAAAATGAGGTATAGAAAAATTGCACAATGTATTTTTTTAATAAATGCTGTACACATAGTTTCTCGAGCTACATCCTTAACCTGATGTGTGTTGTGAATATCCTGGATGAGTCTCCTGCATTTAACACGCACACACACACACTTTGGATGTCGGCAGGGGTTCTCCTCTGACTGGCATTTGACATTTTCATCCCAGCACAAAGAAAAATAACCCATTAAGGACAGACGTGATTCTCCTCATTATAACCACTGTGTGTGTGTGTGTGTTGTGTGTCAGAGACAGAGAGACCGTATTAGACTAAAACATTACAGAAAAATGAAGTGTAATTTTCTCCACAGCCTCATAAGATCTACCGCTCCTGTCAAACCTGTGAAAGATCTCAGAGAAAGACAGAGAATCGAAGTTCCTGAGGGCACGAAAGAATCAATAACTTTAAAAGAACAAAGTACTTGCTGGAGCTGATAGATTGAAACACACACTGCTGTGAGCGATATTAATATCCATAACTCCCACAGCAGATCTACAGGTGGAGCTGGGGAGGGGAGGAGCTCAGGGGAACAATCAACCACACCCTTTAAATGTTGAGCAAGCCATCTCATTGGCTGCAGGATCAGCAGGGGCCAATCAGCTTGTGACGTGCGGGAATGATGTCATGGCCCGGTGTTCTGAGAGAGAGAGAGAGAGAGAGAGAGAGAGAGAGAGAGAGAGAGAGAGAGAGAGAGAGAGAGAGAGAGAGAGAGAGAGAGAGAGCTTGCAGGTTCACTATAGGCACTATAGACTCACTCTTCACTTCACTGATAACAGAGCCTTTGGAAACACTTCCAGATATTTAACTAATCACACAAGAACAGCCTCAGTGTGTGTGTGTGTGTGTGAGAGACAGAGAGTGTGTGTGTGTGTGTGTGAGTGTGTTTGTGTGTGTGAGAGAGCAGCTCATTGTGTGTGTCTGTGTGTGAGAGTGCGTATGTGTGTGTGTGTGAGAGAGAGCGTGCTTATGTGTGTGTGTTCTTGCCTTCAGCATATCGTTCAGTAAATCTCCCATTAAACTGAAGCTGTTTCATTAAAGAATCTCGTCTTAATGAAGTCCACACACCCCGGCCGCTCACACACACCGCAGGAAAGTAAACGCTCAGTGTGGATTCGCTCACGGTTCGCAACTTTATCCGGTCGCCACGGAGAACCCAAAACACCCATAATGCAGCATTCAGAGTTTACCCACGATGCACCACAGAATGGCACAGCATGCCTGAGCCTCGGGCTGCCAAACGCCAATCAATTATTCATCCGCTCTTCATCCTGTCTTCCTCTTCTCCTTCATGGTTCTGGCTTCATCATGCATACTTAAAGCTGAGCCGCTGTGCACGAAAACATCGTGAAAAAAGCATAATGACTGTCTTTATGAGCGAACCCAGACTCTGTCCAAACTCTGGCCGGTCCCGGTCCGCATCCCGTCGCTGAAGAAAGAAACTGTGCAGGAGATCCAGGCTGAGAGACAGGGAAAGAGCAGGGAGACAGCCAAATGGATCTCTGTGTGTGTGTGTATTGCAATGTCCTAGCAAACATCTCCTTTGTGACCACCCTCGATGGAAACTTCAGTGTGTGGCGTCTTTACTGTGCACTACAGTGTGCACTTTTCTAAATACACAAAAAGACATGCACCGTATTTGACAATCAAATGTTAGAGGTGTAAAAAAATGCTTTGCTGCACGTATTGATCTGACAATAAAATGTCTATGTAGCAGTTATGGAATTTAATATACATAATAAAAAAATGAATAAAATAAATGAAAAATGAAAAATGAAAATGAAAATTGAATTAAATTAAATTAAAATTAAATTAAATTAAATTAAATTAAATTAAATTAAATTAAATTAAATTAAATTAAATTAAATTAAATTAAGCGAAACTATACTCTGGACAAGTTTGATGGGTTTAGATTTTTCCCAGTATTCTGAAAACACAAATGTAGATGTTACTCTTATTTTTGATCAAATAAAATAAAAAGTAAATAAAAGTAAATTGAATGAAATAAAATAAAATAATTAAATAAAATTAAATTAAATAAAATTAAGTAAAATAAAATTTAAAAATAATAAAATTAAATTAAATTAAAAATAATAAAATTAAATAAAATTAAAAATAATAAAATTAAAATTAAATTAAATTACTCCAGCGAAACTCTGGATAAGTTTGATGGATTTAAATTTTTTCAAGTATTCTGAAAACATAAATGTATCTTACTCTTATTTTTGATTAAATAAAAATTAAAATCTGTAGGGAAAATCAAACATGTACAAAATAAAAATAAAATAAAATTTGATTTGATTTGATTTGATTTATTTAATTTAATTTAATTTAATTTAATTTAATTTAATTTAATTTAATTTAATTTAATTTAATTTAATTTAATTTAATTTAATTTAATTTAATTTAATTTAATTCAGCAAAACTCTAAACTACACTCTGGACAAGTTTGATGGATTTTGATTTTTTTTTCAAGTATTCTGAAAACATAAATGTATTTTCCTCTTATTTTTGAATAAATAAAATAAAATCAGAATGTGGAAGACATTTTACCCATTAAAAATAATTATAAAATTATAACAATCATAAATATTATTATCAATAATATAATATATTTTTAACCAGTTGTGAACAAATTTAGTTTGAATTAATAATCTATTTGTAATCAATATGTTGTCCAAGCATATATTTACACCCCTAAGCATTGTGTAAAACTGCGCCTCGACATGACAGACTCCTTTATGACTTTCTGTTTGCATGATAATTCATTATTACATCACTAACAGCTTCACACGTGTAAGAACTGCTGTGGCAGCTTTGTTTTATAACACACAAACTGCAGTCTCAGCGCTATATTATCATGGGAATTCAGGACACAATATCAAAGGAGCAAAACTCGGTTCTTTCTGCATTTCTCTTTTACCTTCAGCTCAGAACAAATCCACAGGAACAAAACACACATCACACTCTCAGCGCTCCTTCTCCATCCAGGAACCGGCCCGTTTTAGGCTGGAAGTGTTATGTGCAACAACTCTCACTATAAAAAAAGGATAATTAAAACGTTCTTACGCTCTGGCAGGATTTCAGATTCCTCATGTCGACACGGCACTTTCTCATTTTTCCTCTTTCATATTTCACGCATAATCCCACACGCCTGGCTCTGGTTGTGCTGTCCATGTTGTTGGGTTGCCTTAAACAGACACAGAATGATGTTAGCATATGTTCTGTCTGGCTCTGCGAGTCTATAGGGAGCGAACTGTAATTATACCAAACACAGATTTTACTCATTAAACTTTCTTTCTGCCCGCTGGAAAGCAGCCCTGCATTAGTCCCAATGTGATCTCATTAGTTCTTGTAGGTATGAGAAGCTCAAGCACTCTTTTGGATAAACAATATCACAAACAGCATCTGGCACATATAAATGAACAGTGAGGATCCATCGGTTAACATTATTATCTAACATGAACAAACACTGAAAAATACTTGTACAGCATTTATTGATTGTAGTTCAACATATTAAAGTTCAACATACAAAACCAAAATATTAAGTCACCATTATGGTGATTTGTGTAAAGTAAACCTAACTTGGAAACTGGGCCTAAGTGAGTTCAGTAATTTCAGGTCAAATGATTTTGAAATAATGATTATGTCAAACACAACCAACACCATCAGATCAAACACCTTTTCTATTTGTTAATCTGGCTTTTATAACTCAGTACAGCAGCCAAACAAAACTTAAAGTTAATGACTTAATGGTTAAGAGCCCAACTAACACACACACACACTGATCATCATAATGGTGACTTAAAAATGTGGTTTTCTCCTTCAGTGATTCTGCTTGTTAACATCAGGTGTCTTCAATGATGGAAATAAAAAAATAAAGACTTCTTAATTCATATTTGACATCTATCTGTTATTTAGATATTTCTTTTCATTTTTTTGTGTGTAAATTTTACTAATTTTAAACTGTTAACTTTTAAGGAATTAATTTGATTAATTATTCCTCAATTCGAATTTGTTACATTTAATTATAAATATTTATTGTACTCAAAGTTTATTGAGTAGATAGCATATTAATTTTTACAGTAAAACTATTTGTAATCAAATTGTTGTCCAAGCTTATATTTACACCCCTAACTGTTGCGTAAAACTGCGCCTCTATATGACAGACTCCTTTGTTTGCATTTAAATTGATTATTACTTCACTAACAGCTTCACACGTGTAAGATCTGCTGTGGCAGCTTTATATTGTCATGGGAATTCAGGACACAATATCAAAGGATTACTGTAAGGAGTGAGAGACATGAAACAAGAATGACGGTCAATAAAACTGACAGAATAGAGACAGCAGTTTCGACACAAAGCCTTTCCAGTGATGCGATGTGATCATGTGTTATTGATGAGGCTTGTCTTTACATGCTAATGGAGTATATGTTCAGACAGTGGGGCCTTCTCTCCGGAAGATGAATATTCATGAGCACCTGCACTTACTCACTTTTACACACTAGTGTCACACATGCCAGAATTAGATCCCGCTCACGCGCACCTCACAGGGATCTGATCCTGATGATGCAATGTGGAATATTCATATTCAACAAAACACACAGTAATATTAGCATTAACTTTACTGGCACTTCAACAATCAAGTGGGATTTTAATATCATTCATATGGCCTACTGTCATAGTATTTTGTTTACCATGAGTAGATTTTCATTCCTATATTTTAGATATTAAATTTATATTTAGCTTTAATTTATTTGTATTTCAGTTTTAGTAATATTAGTCAATTTTGTTATGTGTTTTTGTCCTTTTTAATATTTTTAATTTCAGCTTTAGTCATTTTGTAATCTGATTTTGTGCTTTTGAATATTTTTTGGTAGTCATCTTATGTGCTTTTGTCATTTTTTTATGTGTGTATATATATATATATATATACACACACACACACACACACACACACACACACACACACACACACATGCACATGTATATATATATATATATATATATATATATATATATATATATATATATATATATATATATATATATATATATATATATATATATATATATATATATATATACTGTATATTCAGCTTTAATTTATTTTTATTTCAGTTTTAGTGATATTTTTAGTTACCAATATAAACAATGAAGTCTAGCAACCAAAATAGCACAGGATGATATTGTGCAATGAATTTGTTTAGCAAGTGTACGGTTACCAACAAAAATAATTGTTTACCATGTTACACACACACGCTGTTTGCAAAACAGGTTTTTTTTTAATCATTCAAAGAAGAACTTGACTTAATAATGCATTTGAATTGCTTAAAAGTGAATGCGAGTGAGGCTGTGTCCAGTCATATACTCATCAAGTATATCAAGTAGGAGCCCTGAATCAGGATCATCGGAGAACATCAGGACATACAGATGTACTGGGCTGAACTGTGTTACGAGCTCAGCTGTAGAGCTCTTCAGCCCGTGAGGCTTTATTGATATATCTACACACACACACACACACACACACTCGTGCCCACAGCAAGCAGCACGTTAACGCCATTAGCATGTCATTAAGAAGCAGATGAGCGCCCAGATGCTGCGTGCTATAGCTTCCAGCGCCCTGCATGTGAAGACATGAGCTGAATACACACACAAACATGAAAGCTTTAGTGTCAGTCTGCTCACACACTCTTAAGGCTCTATAAAGAAATTATATGGATGGAATTACATTCAAAATGATGTTTTCCAGCTGATAAAAACATTGACAGCCAATCAGAATCCATTATGCTTTAAAGAGGCAGATGAAAAAACTGCAGCGCGCTTCATTTTCCAGTGATGTTTCTCTGAGCTTCTCTTTTGTAATGTCTCTCAGGTCTCTCGCTTTCTACAGTCTTTCTTCAAATCACCCTCTTGCTCCTCCCACATCATGACCGGACACGCCCCTACTGCTGATTGGCTCACTCTCCCCTCCCCCATCATGAATGGACACGCCCCTACTGCTGATTGGCTCACTCTCTCCTCTCACATCATGACTGGACACGCCCCCTACTACTGATTGATTCAGCCTCTCTTCCCCATCATAAGTGGACACGCCCCCTACTGCGGATTGGCACAACCTCTCCTCCCCATCATAAGTGGACACGCCCCCACCTGCTGATTGGCTCAACCTCTCCTCCCCATCATAAGTGGACACGCCCCCACCTGCTGATTGGCTCAACCTCTCCTCCCCATCATCAGTGGACACGCCCCCTACTGCTGATTGGCTCAACCTCTCCTCACCCATCATGAGTGGACACACCCTCTACTGCTGATTGGCTCACACTCCTCCCCCATCATGAGTGGACACGCCCCCTACTGCTGATTGGCTCAACCTCTCCTCCCCATCATCAGTGGACACGCCAACTACTGCTGATTGGCTCAACCTCTCCTCCCCATCATAAGTGGACACCTTCTGATTGGCTCACTGTCCTCCCCATCATGATGACACGCCCTCTGCTGATTGGCTCACTCGCTCCTCCCCCATCATGAGTGGACATGCCCCCTACTGCTGATTGGCTCAACCTCTCCTCCCCATCATAAGTGGACATGCCCCCTACTTCTGATTGGCTTACTCTCTCCTCCCCATCATGAGTGGACATGCCCCCTACTGCTGATTGGCTTAACCTATCCTCCCCCATCATGAGTGGACACGCCCCTCACCCTGCTGATGATTGGCTCACACTCCTCCCCATCATGAATGGACACGCCCCCTACTGCTGATTAGTTCATTTTATCTTCCCCCATCATGAGTGGACACACCCCCTACTGCTGATTGGCTACAAGTGTGCTTATGTTACAAGCTTAACATAGTCTAATTTTGAGTTCAAGTAACTTTAACTTAAACACAATGAACTTCAATTAATATTTGAGTGAAATGAACTCAATTAATTTATTTAATTTCACTGCACATCTTTGTTCAATGAGATCATGGCTCAATTTCATTCACACATGTAGGAACGAAACCCCTTCATCTGATTGGTCAAACCTTCTGTACATTAAAGAGTAGCTTCACGGTTTATACTCCTAACGTATGACAAATATTCTGCCACCAAAGTAATTTTCGGAGAAACATCCAAGACTATAAGTTTGTCCCCAACGAAACATAAAGGAGAAGCTCCTGAGCTAAAACTGCATACGCAGAGCAAAATAATTTCCCCCTGGGAAAGCAAGCGCAAAGCTATTTTGTGTCGAGTTTCTCATGAAGTTGAAACCGAACCAATTGCTCTTGTTACTTTTGATCTAATCAATAAATTGAATCTCTTTTTCTCTGGCACTGGGATCCAATACGTGAGCCTCCAGACTCCATTGATCGGCTCATCCTTTGTAAGCGTTCTCTGGAAGCGCTTGATTTTCAAGCATTAAAGGAGGAGGTGAGGCGGGGTGGAGAAACACACCGATATAGAGCGAGAGAATTTCACACACATCAATTCTCTCATGCCCTCTATGAAAACATGCTCAACAGTCGTCTACATGGGAGAAGAAATTCGCCTAAAATCAGATCCTTTCAATTCTTTAATAACATCTCAGGAGGGCCATTATTGGGAGATAGAGTCATTACACCTCACTGAGAGTCATCAGAGTAATTCCTCACAACAACACCACATCACAAGAGCTGAAAGAGACTCGCAACAATACCTCAAGTGGTCCTATATCACGAGAATTCAACTTTTCATTGATCCTTTTTAATAACGGTGATCACATACTCTAACTTCAAAGTGCTTCTGTTGTGCTGTTTTAAAGGTCCTACATTTTTTTTTTGGACTTTCCAAGTCCAAAAACTTAATTTACTCGTAAAGAAAAACGCTTCGTTTGCAAATTCAGTCTCTCTTAAACCCCGCCTCTCTGAGATCTGCTCTGCTGTGATTGGTCAGAAAGCAAACGCTCATGATTATATCTGAATCTCACAGTGATACGAACAGTGGCGATGGCGAGGGTTTTACCGGATCAATCTCATCAAAGTGGATTTGCTTTGTCAGCAGAAAACAGGGTCTTGAACAACACAAACCAAACTCTTCCCGTCTCAGATACACTACAGTGATGAGGGCGAAGCTTAGAGACGCTGTTCAGCCAATCAACACCACAGGCTGACTTTATGCTACTTAGTTACATTCTGACATGGGTATGCAACAGGAAGTGAGACTGAATTACTGACGACTCGTTTCTGTTCACACTTCTTTCTTTTAGGAGACAAAAATTACTTTCTGATCTTTAAAACTGCATGAAAAAGGTAATATAAAAAAATATTCAAATAAAATACACTTTAGGCCAATATTATAACAGCCCATTCTCATCCCAAGGCATCAGTTAGATGACGCCTTGGGATGAGAATGGGCTGTTATAATATTGGCCTAAAGTGTATTTTATTTGAATATTTTTTTTTTGCTAAAGCATTTTGACCATGCTTCAATATCAGACACTTTAGGCACCCTTTAGTGTCAGTTAGCCTACATTAAGCGATCCTAAGGCGTCATCTAACTGATGCTCTACCTTTACCGTCAGTAAGATGACGCCCTAGGATCGTGCTGTGAACCCTAACCCTACCCCAGACTTAAACCTACCCGCGTCATCTAACTGACGCTAAAGGGTGCCTATAGCGTCGGATGTTGAAGCATGGTCAAAACTGTCAGTTAGATGACTGCCTTGGGATGAGAATGTGCAAATGTTTCTCTAGCATCAATTCATCATATTAGAGTGATTTCTGAAGGGTCATGTGACACTGAAGACTGGAGTAATGATGCTGGAAATACAGGAACATAATGACACTTTACCATATAGAAAACAGTTATTTCATAATGTAATAATATTTTATAATTCTGTTGTTTTTACCATTTTTTAAGTAAAATATTTGATTAAACAAATCCTGCCTTGGTGAATCCTTTTGCATATACATTTTGTTCTTACCCCATCTTACCGATATATATATTATATGCATATGCAGCTCTTCATTATATTTCTTATTTTGAAAAGCATTTGTGTCTTTCCAACATTCAGCACCACGAACAGCAACACACTCTAAAAACACACAGCCTTTTCTGACCGCTTTTGGAGATTAAACGCAGCCATACGACCATATTCCAGCCATCCCACAAACCCTTCAATACACACGTCTCTCTCGTTTCAGTGTGTAAAGAAACCGAGGGCGCTCCGCAATCCGTCTGTCAGCGCCACCGGAGGCCGTAACCATTATGAATGGGCAATGAGACACACGCGTGCACGTGGAGACCACGAGCCAAACCTCATAAAGCAGTGGAACAGCAACTCGTATATATTAACCGGAGAACAATATAGAAATATGAGAGGGGACGGAAACCTTTTTAGAGAGGTGAACGCTGAGGAGAAGCTAATCCTGATGAGAAGAGCTGACGGATTTATGGACTGTGCATGAAGATATTCTGCCAGAGTTTTATGTCGTAAGGTCATAAGACGAGAGGAGAGAGACTTGCACCATAAAATCCGTTTTATATCGTTACACTACTGTACTGTGATGTCATGTGTTTACACGACATATACTGTATTGAATAATGTTACATTTTGTTCTGCGTATGTGCATGAAATATGCTTTAGTTTTAGTATACTGTAGGAACACATTTATGTTCTGTCATACAACATTGTATTCCGACTACATGGAGATAGCGTATGTGTAATCTGAAAAAAATGCAACTTTGGGTCAAGTATGGACAAACCAAGCCGTTAGGTTACATTTTTACATTACATTTTGAAGCTAACATTGGGTTAAAACAACCCAGGATTTTTTTCCAGGCAAGACTGGAGAAAAGAACAGAAGGAGAGAGGAAGTAGTGAGCACTAACCCCTGAAGACCATGTTTCTGTATCCGTAAAGAACGCACGCGAGTCCTCAGGGGCGTTCAAACAGGACGCGTTCTTGCGTTTAAAAACAGACGCACTGGAACGGAACGCGGTCGCTAGGGCGTTGCTATGATGTTTGCTTACAATCAAAAGTCTCGCGTCTCTGTGCCTTAGTCTGTAGATATATGTGGATTTATTTTCGTCAAGCACATGGAAATGTTGCGTCTGATCCCCTAATAAAGTCATGTTAAGATTATTTGAGTGACACGCCAAGAACCAAGTTGACATGGTATGGTAAGGGGTTTGTTTTAAATATATAGACGTGTCAGTAATAGTGCATGGTACTTGCCTTAGCAAACACAGCTAAAAAGCGAAGACCTCTGAGGCAAAGAGCGCAGAGTGAGCGCGCGCACTCTCTCTCTCGCTCTCCCGCGCGCGCCTTCTCTCTCTCTCTCTTCCTCGCGCGTTCATCCGGACAGATTCTTCTCTCTCTCCAGTGGATACTGCGGGGAACACACGGATTGCCAGTAGGATGGATTGCTGAAAGTCCCTTTTGCGAGATTATCCATTTATTTCTTTTCATTTCCGTCCGGTCACGCAATCTCGTCTCCATCTATCCATCCATCCATGTGTCCGGACGGGTTGTTCTGATTCGGACAGAATGCGGATCCTGGTGTTGATCCCGCTGCTGTGGGGACTCAGTGAAGGGGCTTTTCCCAGCAGTGTCCAAATCGGTGAGTTACACTTCTATAACACGACCGACACTTTAATAATCCCACGAGGAATATCGCAAGTGCAACAGATACAATGTAGTGCATAAGCTTAGACAATCAATGCACTACACAAATACAGATATATGAGTCTAAAAATAGCGATTTAAAATCATCCCAACCCTAAAGAACCTCAGTACTGCTGAAATTGCTCTTTGTGTTCTTGCACTGTTCATACTCATTAGACCCTAAAAAGCTGCTTTTCAGCACCAAATTGGGTTCTGCTGCCAGTTACAAGCCAAAGAACCAATGATGCATGAGCAAAGGACTTCGGGAACCAAATATAAAAGTTTGGTCAGTGAAAACCTCCTATTAGTTTAAAATTGCTCAATGCCGTGGTTACGGCCCTATGGGTGCTATTTTTCTAAAAAATGTGATAATGAATGATTGTATAATTGTTATATATAATGTTTTTTAAGGGTTTATAGCATGCATGAGTTGTGCTGGTGTGTGTGTGTGTGGTCTTGATGATGAAGACTGTGGTCTAAGTGCGCTTTTCCTCTTCAGTTCAGGGCATCACTGCAGTATTCTGGATGACCTCTTCTTCCCAATCAAACTTTACAGATTTGCAGCTCTACATTTGATTAATATCAACAAACCACTATGCATGCCCAGCCACTCCACACACACACTTCCCTCTCCTTTTGTAGGATGTGTCTTGTGTGTGTGTGTTCAGTCACTGCATTGCTCATTGAGATGGAGAGTCTCACGCCATAATGAGATGCAGCCGCTGACTTCACGTCTTTGACAGCACTGCCGATAAAGTTAATATGCTAAATACGGACACACACACACGCTCTCAGAGTTGCACGCAATGCCTAATGACATTTACATACCGCTGCAATGCAAATGCACAATGCTTGTGCTGTTCCTCACACATAAAAGCAACGTTGTGGGATCTCAAACGGCAGTTGAGCCAAAATGCTCTATCAGACAGAGAAGAATAATTAGGGAGGATGTGATGAAACTGGCCGTGCCAAGTGTAGACGTGACACCACAACACATGCACACTCCATTTCCAAGATTAAAGGGATTGTTCACCCAGAAACGAACATTTAACTCACCTTCATGTCTTTCTTTAATCAGCGAGCACAGAAACGAGACGGTTTCGCAGAATGTTTCACGCTGCTCTGTGTTGTAGAGGAGTGACTGTACAGACGTCACGGTTCATTTACAATGGCATCCTGCAAGACATCAATTGAAACTGTAAAGGGTCTGTATTTACTCACAACAAAGACAAAACATTGTGCTTTTGTAAAATAAAGAAAACAAACAGGATGTTGCATTTTTGTTTCCTTTCCGTGAGGTTTGTGGAGCGCGTCACAAAAAATGAATCTAAACTCAGCGTATTTAGCTACTATCAAGCTCTTGCGTACTTATGAACGCTTGTTTTGGGTTGGTGCGTCATATCGTGTCTTCTTCTGCTCGTTTTCCCTGTTGTGACGGTTCAGCAAACAGACGTTGCATTCAGCGCACGCGCGCTGACCCCTTTTGAACTGGAGTGTGGATCGCCTGTGTCTGACTATAGAGAGCCTAAGCCCCTCCCCTTCTGGTCGACCACCATGGGACCTTCATTCGGAAAAATAATATATGGTGGTCAATGGCCAGAGACAACAAATACTTTGGTCTGGTTTGAATTGTGCCCTGAATTACACATATGATGTTTGGCAATTTAAAAGATACATTTTGAAGTCAAGAAAGTCGCAGTTTGATGTAAAACTGTTGAGGTATAAGACTGAAAATACGTAATTACAAACAATACATACCGCAAAGGCGCACATTTTGCTGTCAATGAATGAAGCTAACTTTCCTGAAGCTAACTTTACTGAAGCTTACCTGAAGCTAAATTTACTGAAGCTTACCTGAAGCTAAATTTACTGAAGCTAACCTTCCTGAAGCTAACTTTCCTGAAGCTAACTTTACCTGAAGCTATCTCTACTGAAGCTAAATGTACTGAAGCTAACCTTACTGAAACTAACTTTCCTGAAGCTATCTCTACTGAAGCTAACTTTATTAAAGCTAACTTTACTGAAGCTTACCTGACGCTAAATTTACTGAAGCTAACCTTACTGAAGCTAACTTCCCTGAAGCTAACTTTCCTGAAGCTAACTTTCCTGAAGCTAAATTTACTGAAGCTAACCTTACTGAAGCTAACTGTCCCGAAGCTAACTTTCCTGAAGCTTACTCTACTGAAGCTAACTTTCCTGAAGCTTGCTAACTTTACTGAAGCTAGATAACTTTCCTGAAGCTACTCTACTGAAGCTAACATCTGTCATTGTTTCTATAGTCTTACGTTATAATTGTAACATTACGTTGTCATACAGTGTTTTGTACCAGACTGCACACACAAGCAGCGGGATCTCCCTCAATGTTTCGCTTTTGGGAGATGTAGTTCATTGAGCGTTTTCACATAAAACTAAATGTTACTCTTCTGTTTTATGGCAAACTGCGACTTTCTTCACTTATCATAATTATCTTTTAAATTGACAAACATCATATGTGTAATTCAGGGCACAGTTCAGACAGAATAAAAAGACAAGTTGTCTCTTGCTGTTGACTACCACACATATTTTTTAAAAAATAAGGTCCAATGAGTCGGAAGCGAAGGGGAGGGGCTTAGGCTGTCTATGATCTGTATCGTGACGTTCGGGACCAACACATGAACCGCCACACGCCTAGTATTTTGCACAATTATAGTATTTAGCACAAAGAGGTTTTATAGATTTATATTGAAAGGAAAACTACGTGATATACGGAAACTGTGACAGAATTGTTCAGAATTTTAGGATGCAATGTCCCTTTAAGAGACATGAACACCATATCTCTTATTTCCTTTGTGCATTCACTTATTCTTTCTCCCTTTCACTTTTTCCAGCTGTATTGTTTTAAAGAAGTATATTTTTTCATTGTTTTTACAATGAGTTATTTTCGTGCTTCTAAACTTGTTTCAGTTCGTTGTCAAGGCAACATTTAGTTAGTTGAATTTTCTTCTTAATTTTTTAAAGGTTTTGTTAAGTATAATAAGGTGGTGATGACATGGATGCAGGAATAGATCTTTTCCTACGTATTGTGATAAACATCTCGGTGTAACAGATTGTTCAAAAGAGATTTGAGATGATGATTCATAGAGAACAACAGTCGGGTTCTAGAAGTAAAAAATAATGATAACTTATAAACTTTCAGAGACAGCTTTACAGTGAGCTACGATGTTATTAATCGATGGCATTTTCTTCTGTTGGAGCCGTCAGCCCACATTATTTCAGCTTAGATTTTAAATGATCATGTGTAACCACCGAATTCGTGGTGAAAAACTACATTACCCACGATGCTCTACAGAAAGTTCCACCAATCAGAGAGTTGAAACAAGCTCTGCCCACTCCCATTAAGCACTGCAAATCTAAATCAAAAATCTAATCGCTCTCAAATACTGAAATGTTTGTAAATGCATTTAATTTTTTATATAATAAACACTTTAAGCGCTTAGTTTTTTATTTTTCTATAATTTTTAACTCGATTACGCTGTTCGCAATGCATCATGGGATTGTAGTTCTTTCCCTCACTAAAGCTGTTAAGTTCTCAGTCTCTGTACCTCAATCTTTTTGTCTGATTTTTAAATACTTTTTTGCTTCAAATCAAAGTTTGTCATGTTGTGATTCTCCTGATTAACCCTTTAATGAAGACTATTAACTCTATGGAGAAATAAATGGAAACGGCAATGGCACTTTTGCACTCTAAAGCAGAAATTAATAGAGAATTTCCTATTTTAGGGGGAACTATTCCTATGAAAAGAATAAGCACCTCTTTTCTCTTTGCAGTCACTCATTCTTTCCTTCTCTCGCTCTTTTTTCCAGGTGGGTTGTTTATAAGAAACACGGATCAAGAATACACAGCTTTCCGCTTGGCCATATTTCTCCACAACACTGAGTCCGAAACGCCACGGAGGCGCCATTCAACCTGGTTCCACACGTCGACAACATTCGAGACGGCCAACAGCTTTGCTGTCACCAATGCCTGTGAGTGAAAGATGCCAAACGTTATGTCACAGTCACAGAAAATGAGTGGAGTTTGTGTCGATAGCCAGTCATCGGTAGTTTGATTTCCTGAAGAGTGAAACACTGAATGGCATGTCAAACTCGGACTCAACCAATGACGTGAGTTTGAGGGCGGGACTATCTGTTGACTGACCAATGGCAGACGAGGAGCATCTGAGAAACCTGTTTGAAAACAGTTATTATTTTTGCTCTTCTGTTAAAGCAGCGTTAATGACACGATGCAACTCTTTCATTCATCCAGTGCATGCATATACAGTCAAACCAAAAATTATTCAGACACCAGATATCATTTTAGATTTGTTTACTAGTGTGTGCAGGACACTATAGTTCATTTATGTAAGCGAGGAGAGCAAAATAAAGTAAACTGTGACATATTATACCCGTAATTCTTCATACCAGTAATATCTATAAACATTTGGGACCAAAAATGACTCGGACACTGAGCTGATCATGTTTTCTGTAATTGCTAATGCTCTTTTTACACACAGACTGAACAACATGAAGCATTGCTTGGTGATTGGTTGAGCTAAACTGGTATTATTTAATTGTGTAGTTAAATTTAACAGCTGACAGATATTCAACATAATTCATCTGTGAGAGTCTAACAGAAGGACGGACAAAACCAGTCAAATATCCACTGATTTAATAACTCTAAATTAGTCCGTTTTCTAAAACAATAGCGAATAAACTGTGATAAAGTGAGAAATATGTCTGAATGATTGTTGGTTATGACTGTACCTCTACTTCTTGTCCAGCTTTGGTGCGCGTCTGTCTGAGTGGTTGTCGGTCGATTTGTTTCAGTTGGTGTGTCAGGAACAAAAAGGGTTGTAGAGCAGATCTGTTCTCTATGCAAACATAGACGAGCATTACAAGCCTGTTTACACACTTAAAGTGCATCTTTGAGTACTGTAGAAACCTCGGCACTCAAGAGGCCATTGAGCTCTTAAAACCTTTTCCAGTTAAGGTAATCATGGAAACGTGTCTGGAGTTCGACAGGACCTGTATCGCTGACTGATTTCTGGAGTAGAGATCAGTGCTGAGTTTCGGA
This sequence comes from Hybognathus amarus, assembly GCA_030378365.1. NCBI lineage: Eukaryota > Metazoa > Chordata > Actinopteri > Cypriniformes > Leuciscidae > Hybognathus > Hybognathus amarus. Next base: position 126,580 of record JAQIUQ010001611.1, on the reverse strand, counting down.
GCATGGGAGAAACCATTCTAATTGGCCATTAATTCATGTATTTATTAAGTAAGCCTGACTTTTACATGATGATTGTGTGAGCTTTGAATTGGGCAGGCTTATTTTAAATCTGCTTTCTTGATTACTGGCTTTTGTAGCGATTAGTTTAAGGAGCAGTTTACACATGGGGGGGCTCTGATCTTGCACCCGGCGCAATTGACTTTATACACTGATGCATTTATCATTCCTATTTGCACTCGCGCAAAGCGTAGGGCCCTATAAAATCCGTTTTATTTTTTCCCAAATTCCATTTTATTTTTTTCCAAATTCCATTTTTTCCGTTTTAATTTTTGCAAATTCCATTTTTTCTGTTTTAATTTTTGGGAATTCATTTTTTACCCTTTACTGTTATTTTAGTTGTAAAAAGAGTGTGCTTTTTATTTTATTAATATTCTTAATAGCTTTTATTTAAATGTTTTATTTTTGCGTTTTAATTTTTATTAATTTAATTTTTTCGTTTTTCCAGTTAGTGACTTCAGCGCGTCAATAGAAACTTATTTCAGTTCAGTTGCCAAGGCCATATTTCTCATTTTCTTTTAGTGTAAAGTCCACCTGTAGTCAATCATTTTATCCCTTAAAACTTTTTTGTAATATTTACGTTTACATATTTAAACGTTTTTTTTCCTTGAATGAAATATCGTTTCAATATAATGAAATTGAAATATCTTGAATGTAACTCGATATCCTTGCTATATTTAGTATACGCGGTTCTATGAATATGCAAATGAGCCCCGCCTCCACTCATTCGCTCAGCTCAGAGATCCACTGGTTGACGATCACACGTTGATCTGATTGGTTACAAGGTCGTTTGTGACGTCAGAAACACCAGCGATTTCAAAGCTGTGTTTGAGACTGTCTTTGGTTCACTGCAGTTTTAAAGAGGAAATACTCAGCAATGCTGTCCACGTGGTGTGTGTTAAAGCATATTAAACACACCACATCAGACATTTTCACCACGGGGGACTTTAATATTTCAATTTAATTTAATTTCACTAAACAAAAATGGTTTTAATAGTTTTAGTTTAGTAACATCCGTGCATTGTTTCGTATTGTGATGTACATTCAAAAAGAAAAAAATGTAGGGCGGGGACTTGCTGTTATGTGTCGGATGTTGATTGGCTGTTGAGGTGTGGGCGTGGCACTTAAGTGCATGCAAATGAAGGGGCGGGGATTAACAGGACTAAACTAACATTTTTCAACGTATTAAAAAAGACACCACAGTTAGCAGACAGGGCATCTAGTACAGTGGACACACACATATACACACATACACAGTAACGTGCCATTCTATGGACATTAAGTACATTTTAATTATTTTAAAGTGCTATTTAAGTACTGGATCTGGTATGGTATTCTTACAAATACACAATACAACAGTGAACAAACCCATACAAATAATACAACAAAGACCGCTAGTGGTCTCAATTTTGATGCTCTAACATTTTAGGGTCCAGTTCTCACTATTAACTAGTTGCTTATTATCATGCATCATATTACTAAGGATTTTGGCTGTTTTTAAGTACTCATGAAGCACATATTAATGCCTTATTCTGCATGATCATATTCTACATCCCTCAATCCCTAAAACTTAAAGGGGTAGTTTACTTAAAAATGAAAATCCTGTCATCATTTACTCACTCTCAAGTTGTTTCAAACCTGAATTTCTTTCTTCTGAGGAATATATTTTGCAGTAGGAAAAGAAAATATCATGGCAGTCAATGAGGTCCATCAACTGTCTGGTTTCCGACATTCTTCAAAATATCTTCTTTTGTGTTCATCAAAACACAGATCTTCATACATGTCTGAAACATCTTGAAGGTGATAGAGAGATGGAGCAGGCCTCTGTCAGTCTAGCTCTCCTTCCATTGAATACGAAATCCTCTGGTTTAGTTTTCTTCCCGTTGCGCTCCATTTTTCCGACTTTTCAGTTTTTAAGCGCAACGAAGCAACTGTGTCTGGAAGAGAGTTAAACGTTTCTGAAAAAAATGAGCAATAATTAGGAGGTTTTGAGGCAAAAAATCATAGTGAGAATTGGACCCGATTAATTAATAATTCTATTAATTAATAAAAAGTCGTAATTAATAGTGAGAATTGGACCCGAATCTAAAGTGACCAAACTTTCAATTAATGACGTCTTTAACAGAAACCAAGAGACCCGAAATACAGATCGAAAGAGCTACTCAAGAACTTTAAACAGACAAAACGGTTCTTAAGAAAAGACTGAAGATGTGTGTGTGTGTGTGTGTGTGTGTGTGTGTGTGTGTGTGTGTGTGTGTGTGTGTGTGTGTGTGTGTGTGTGTGTGTGTTTGTGTGTGTGTGTGTGTGTGTGTGTGTGTGTGTGTGCGTGTGTGCTTAGAGCGGGAGTCAAACAGGGACCTACAGAGATGAGCCAATCCCAGTTTAACCTCTTTCCCGCCGGGAAGAAACCTCGTGTACTCTCGCTCACTGGACGCCCAGCCTGAGTCTGCAGAATGTGTGTGTGTGTGTTATCTCTGCCCTGGCTGCCTTCCAGCTCTTTTAGCCCTCATCAGCTGCGGAATACTGACAGCTTTGGGGATGAGGGTGGTGTGTGTGTGTGTGTGTGTGTGTGATAGATGGAGAGAAAGAGGTAGAGAGGTGAAGTTAATCGTTTCCCGCTCGTCTCCTCCGGCTGCAGGAGAGAATAAGGAGTGGAAAGGGTTTTCTCTTTTATCCTAACACACCTTTATCTGAGCACTTAAAAGCAGCGAGCAGAATCAATCTCTGAATGAGTTTCAGCGGAGAGAGAGAGAGAGAGAGAGAGAGAGAACGCGTGATGAATGGAATCAGGAGATGGAGGGATTTATTTAATGAAAGGGGAGGAACCAAGAAATTACGGGAATGATGTGTTGTCGAATGCAGGGCACAAACGGAGAAACAGAAACGGAGGGAGGAGATAAAAGAGAAACGGGAGAGAGAGATAAATGGATGGGTGTGTCGTGACCTTTGTGCAGCAGTAAATGTTTAGAGCAAACACACTGAGAAAGAGAGAGAGTGTGTGTAAGAAAGATGAGGAGACTAAAAGATAAAGAAAAACACAAGCAACAGACTGATGGATGAGAGAAAAATGGTTTTGGATGATGAATGCGAAGAGAACGAACAATAAAACAGAAAGATAGCAGGTCTGTCTGTCTGTCTGTCTGTCTGTCTATCCTGTCTGTCTGTCTGTCTGTCTCTGTCTGTCTTGTCTGTCTGTCTTGTCTGTTGTGTTTGTCTGTCTATCTGTCTGTCCTGTCTGTCCGTCTGTCCGTCTATCTATCTATCCGTCTGTCCACCATTTTTTTCATTATATCACTTTATTGCTGTATCTATCTTGATTGTGGTGCTTCAGCTGTAAATGTTGTACATGTTTTATGGGAACTCTCCTAGAAATAATTATTTTTATACTGTACAAACTTATACCACACACACACACACACACACTAACCCGACCCCTGAACCTACCCATCACACAAAACCTTCTGCATTTTTTAATTGAAAGATTTATAAACTGTTTTCTTCGAACAAAAAAAATGTCCCACAAGGACAACGATTCCAGATATTGCCATCAGTCCCTATAATGTATGTTTTACCTGACACACACACACACACACACACACACACACACACACACCTGCGGGCAGCAGAACAAATTTCAACTCAAATAAAACCTCAAGACCATATGAGGGTCTTTTGTCAGGAAATCATCATCATCATCTTGATGAGGCATCACAAACATCTAATAACCCACCACAGCACACACACACACACAATCTCTATCCGCCTGCAGCCGTTTGTCTGTGTGTGTGTGTTAAACTTCACATCTGCTGAATCACACAGCCGCGAGCTGAACTCCTCTGAGCTTCAGTCTCTCACTAAATGACGTGTGTTTGGTCTCTAGTTGAGTGAGTAATGCATGAACCTGTCTGTGACCTGTGTGTTTGTGTGTGTGTGTCTGATAGTCAGTTTATGTGTGTATGCATGATGTGTAACTGTTTACCCACGTGTTGTTGGATCTTGATGTCTTGAGATGGTTCAATGAATGTCTTTACTGAGTCATTTATATGCTCGCAGCAATTGTCTCGTTGTTCATCAGAACATGTGTGTGTGTGTGTGTGTGGGTGTGGGTGTGGATTGGCGAATTACGCGCTGGGCTTTCGTGTGCGTTTATACCAACATTTTAGAAGTCTACACACTGTGATCCCCAACAGTATTAATAACAGTACTTAAAACGTCATTGATTATAGAAAACTTTAAAGCAAAGCGTCATTTATCCTAAAGACAGACAACACAAAAACACTTTCCAGACATTAGAAATGACCAAACTCTACTGTAGATCTAGTGTTGAAATGTGACGTGTGTAACAGTAACCGTTCATTTGAGTTAAAATTATATTTACTTTAATCTCAAAACATTTCAGACTTTAATCTCGAAACATTCAACTTTTACATCGAAACATTTCAATTTTAATTCTTTCACAAATCGCTTTCTGAAGTCTTAATCTCGAAACGTTTCAGATTTTAACTGATATTTCGGCTTTAATCTCGAAATATTTCAGACTTTAAACTCTGAAACATTTCAACTTTATATCTGAAACATTTCAATTTTAATCCATTTCGACTTTAATACTCGAAACATTTCAATTTTAATCATCTTTAAACGTTTTGACTTTAATCGAAACATTTCAATTTTAATCTCGAAACGTTTCAGCTTTAATCTCAAATATTCGACTTTTAATCTTTGTTATAACATTTCGACTTTAATCTTGAAACATTTCGACTTTCATCTCAAAATGTTTCGACTTTAATCTGTACAAAACGTTTTGACTTTAGTCTCGAAATGCTAGATTTTTTTTTACAGATTTTTTTCATTTTACGTTGCAGTTCAGGGCTTCCGTACAAAATGATATGAAAATAAAACCTGTCAATTCAAAATATTATTAAATGATTTGTTAATATTGGTTATATTGTGTTCCAGAGAGGATTTTGTCCCCAGAAATGTTATTAATGTTTTTGCAAATTTGAGATTTTTTTGTACTTATGTGGGGATTTTTCCTCCAACTTGTTACACTTTTAAATGAATACGTCATTATGCTATATTAACACCACATATTGGATACAATCTTTTTCAGTCAACTTGTTTTCTTTCATTTAGGACAGGTTTTGGATTCAATATTTGAACCTGACTGATTGTAGGCCTTAATAATATATTAGTACATTTAGATTAATAAATGCTATAGAAGTGTTGGTCATTGTTAGTTTCATGCTAATGTCGTTCACTAATGTCAACTAATGAAACCTTATGTGGTTTGAAATCCAATAACATAAATGCAAATATTATGATTTTCGAGGATCACATAAACTACTGAAAGTGTTTAAGTCACACAACAACAGAGAACTGTTCTGCTGCATGTCTCGAATACAGTCTCAACAGTTTGAAGGCAGTGAAAACTGAATGAGCGAGCGAGAGTGTGTGTGTGTGTGTGTGTGTGATGTGTATGTAAAGGTCATCTCTGTAGGTCCCTTTGAATGGCACTGGGATAAATGCTCATCAATATTAACCAGCCACAATCTCTCTCTCTCTCTCTCTCTCTCTCTCTCTCTCTCCTCTCTCTCTCTCTCTCTCTCTCTCTCATGCTCTCTCTCTCTCTCTCAGTAGCTGTCTGTCCCTTCCGTTTTTCTCTTTCAGTAGCTGTCCGTCTCTTTTACTAACTGTCTGTCTCTCTCAGTTGCTGTCTGTCTGTCTCTTTCAGTAGCTGTCTGTCTCTATTACTAGCTGTCTGTGTCTTTCACTAACTGTCTGTCTGTCTCTCTCAGTAGCTGTCTGTCTCTATTACTAGCTGTCTGTCTCTATTACTAGCTGTCTGTCTCTCTCAGCAGCTGTCTGTCTCTCTCAGTAGCTGTCCGTCTCTTTTACTAACTGTCTGTCTCTCTCAGTTGCTGGCTGTCTGTCTCTTTCAGTAGCTGTCTGTCTCTATTACTAGCTGTCTGTGTCTTTCACTAACTGTCTGTCTGTCTGTCTGTCTCTCTCAGTAGCTGTCTGTCGGTCTCTTTCAGTATCTGTCTGTCTTTCAGTAGCTGTCTGTCTCTCTCAGTAGCTGTCTGTCTCTTTCAGTATCTGTCTGTCTCTCTCAGCAGCTGTCTGTCTCTTTTACTAACTGTCTGTCTCTCTCAGTTGCTGGCTGTCTGTCTCTTTCAGTAGCTGTCTGTCTCTTTCAGTAGCTGTCTGTCTCGATTACTAGCTGTCTGTGTCTTTCACTGACTGTATGTCTGTCTGTCTGTCTGTCTGTCTGTCTGTCTCTCTCAGTAGCTGTCTGTCGGTCTCTTTCAGTATCTGTCTGTCTTTCAGTAGCTGTCTGTCTCTCTCAGTAGCTGTCTGTCTCTCTCAGTATCTGTCTGCTCTCTCAGCAGCTGTCTGTCTCTTTCAGTAGCTGTCCGTCTCTTTTACTAACTGTCTGTCTTCTCAGTTGCTGGCTGTCTGTCTCTTTTAGTAGCTGTCTGTCTCTATTACTAGCTGTCTGTTTCTTTCACTAACTGTCTGTCTGTCTGTCTGTCTCTTTCAGTAGCTGTCTGTCTCTTTCAGTAGCTGTCTGTCTCTTTCAGTAGCTGTCTGTCTCTTTCAGTAGCTGTCTGTCTCTTTCAGTAGCTGTCTGTCTCTTTCAGTAGCTGTCTGTCTCTTTCAGTAGCTGTCTGTCTCTTTCAGTAGCTGTCTGTCTCTTTCAGTAGCTGTCTGTCTCTTTTCAGTATCTGTCTGTCTCTCTCAGAATCTGTCTGTCTCTATTACTAGCTGTCTGTTTCTTTCTATACCTGTCGGTCTATATCACTAGCTGTCTGTCTCTCTTTCCCATAACAAGTCAATGAGATTGAGCCAGAAACAGAGGTCAACTCCTGCTGTGACCTTTCCTTAGGCACAAACACACCTCTGAACGGCAACTTATAATGACGAGCCTCTATTTTTAGAGCTGAACTTTTCCTTTAATTGGGCTCATCAGGGGTCTGTGTGTGTGTGTGTGTGTGTGTGTGTGTGTGTGTGTGTGTGTGTGTGTGTGTGTGAAGGTGTGATGTTTCTGCTTCTTCAGTGAAAGTGAATTCCTTAAGATCAGATGTTGTTTTCTGTTTAACATTTTGTACACACACTGCAGCCAAATCAGATGACACTTGTTTTCTGCCTTTATGTTTCAAGGTCTAAAATGAACATATTCCAGCTGGGATAGTATGTTTACTGATTTCATTCAGTTTACCAACATCAATTATTCATTAATCATTCCCATCATTAATTATTCAGAGCACCTGAAGAAAACTGTGAAGGAATTAGCGAGTGAATCAGGTCAGGTTTCACTGTGAAACCAAAAGAGAAAAGAAATTTGATGTTTTATATTTTGCAAATAAAGACCCCTAAGACATTTTATTTGTAGTATTTAATAAAATATTCATGATAATTAATCAAATTAAACAAATTCTCATGCCATAATGCAGAAATTTAATCTGAGGTTTGTGTAGTTCTGACTATATATATATATAAGTAATATTGTTTATTTATTAAAATAGTACTGAAAATTAATTTAAACGTATATATAAACAGTCTGGGTGCGTAATGCAAGTTTGAGGGGAAATCTGCTTAACTATCATTAAAATAATGTGAAAAATCTTTACAGGCTTCAATTTCATTTTCAGGTTATAATAAAATTGATTTACAAATAAAAATGTAACTGTCATTGTTTTGACAAATCAAAACAAGCACAGATGCACAAGCCTGCAGCAATCCAGGTACAACGCTTGAACTTGTGTTCTGTGTGTCTCAACCATCTGTGCGTGTAACTGTTTGTGTCTATGAGACAAAAAGTGAGAGTGCGTGTGTATATACTTGGTTACCTTGGTAACACATGATGGCTGATTTGCTGCAGCAGAAATAGTTTGATGATTCATTCTGTTGAGAACCAAACACACACACAGTGTTTGCTTACGTACATGGTCAGAAAGTCAGTTTCAAAGTTTTTGAGATAAACAGAAAACTACCAGTTTGTTTCCATGAATCTAAATCAAAAGTAATTCATTATATATGCTGTAATATAGAAGAGTTTGTGCTACTGTTTATAAGTACTATACTATATTTCTCCCTCTTTCTCTCACTCTCTCTCTCTCTGGTATCTTCAAATTAAATTTAATGCTTTTTATTGGCTTTGTTACATTTTTAATGCCATACATTACCCATGACTAACCACGGATATTATAGTGCTGTTAATCGATTAAAAATAAATAACTCGATTAATCACAATTTTTCTGTGATTAATCGCAATTAAAACACTTAGCCAACATTTTTATAGGTTTATATTATTTCATTTTTTATTTCACAGTTAATCTACAAATGAATGTAGAGACAACATAAAGAAAGTATATTTTAAATACTTTAATGAAATGATTACAAACCCATCCGCATAACAGTGCTGTCTCGCTCGGCCGCACACTGGCTCCGCTGTTTATCACACTAATGTACATATTTTGCGACAGCAAATGAAAATGATTAATTATGAAGGCTGTATTCAATTAAATTGATAATATAAAATTATCTTTAAAACTATCTTAATTTTTAATGCCTGTATGATTAAAATGTAATGCCATTTAAGGCATCTCTCTCCTCTCTCTCAGTATAAAGCGTATTCCATTAATGGATTAAACTTTATTGGCACTCATGTTAAACTACGGTCCACTCTTGACTGACCGGTTGACCCCTGCATTGTCACGGTAATGAACAAAGTCACAACACTTAGCTAAAAGTGGACTTATCATTACTTAGTGCAGGAAGTGTGTGTGTGTGTGTGTGTGTGTGTGTGTGTGTGTGTGTGTGTGTGTGTGTGTGTGTGTGTGTGTGTGAGTGTGTGGAGTGGGAGAGAGAGAGAGAGAGAGAGAGAGAGAGAGAGTGTGTGTGTGTGTGTGTGTGTGAGAGAGAGTGAATGTACACTCTTAGAAGAGAAAGGTTCTAGATAGAACCTTAAAAGGTTGTATCAGCGTCTACGCATTTGGAACCCCTAAAAGTTTCTATACAGA
>JAQIUQ010001611.1:0-112500 GCA_030378365.1 Hybognathus amarus | reverse complement strand
GCTTGTAGTCAGAAATCTTACACTTCCTCCTACAATGGCGTAAAATGACGATTTTTGCGTCATTGTAGGAGGAAGTGAAAAGGTAAATAGCGGATTTCTCTCGTCTCAGGGGAAAATGAGAGAGTGTTGCACGACCATTCAATTATATGGTATAACTGTGGAAATCTTAATGCAAATGGGTGGACTGTCCCTTTAAAAGAAGTTATTACTCTACTATCAACCAACATGGTTAAACACCACTTTGCAACAATATGGTTTCAGGAAACAGTCGTGATTGGCTAGTTGGTATCGTACATTGGCAGTGAGTTACCAGCACCGTATGGGAAACACACCCGTGGCTTAGGACGTGCTGTCAGAGAAGAACAGGGAAAGGTGGAATAGTTTGACATCTCTGAATGAATGTAATAAACAGAGAGTCCTTACAGATGAGCTCAATTATTACTGTGGCTGAAGGTGATTTCATACATTCATCAGAATGTAAAAGATTGATAAAGTGAGCGTGCGAGTGCGGGCTGACAAAAGGTCAGGTCGACTGGTGTATTAAATTTAGAAGGTTTAGCAGAGTGACATCAGTGTTAGACTGCGTTTTCATCACACCCCTGAAGGTTGTTAGAAAAGCGCACACACACACACACACACACACACTCTTAAAAACATGAGGCTCAGACACCTCAAGGCTGTGTCAAAAAAGATCCGCTCTTTCTCTTTCCCCACAAGACAAGCAACGATAACAGTCACATAACACAAGACCTCTTTTAACAGAGACAGACAGACAGACAGACAGACAGACAGACAGACAGACAGACAGAGAGAGAGACATGTCTCTGATGCCACTGAAGTCGACATGAAACACTTTTCACAAACCTGACGTAATACAGAGCGAAACGGGATATTCAGTAAGAAGAAGAATGTATAGGACTAAACTTTTATCCGTCGAGTTTACTGGATGTTAGTCAAGTGAGCGTTGTTGCAGAACTCATCTTTGATTACTAAAATTACAAACGTTTTTTTTTTTTTTTTTTTTTTTAGGGCTGTCAAGTGATTAATCACGATAAATCGCATCCAAAATAAAAGTTTGTCTTTACATAATATATGCGGGTGCACTGTGTATAATTATTTTATAAATATAAATACACACACATGCTGGTATATATTTAAGAAATATTTTCATGTATATAGATAATTTATATTATATATAAATATTTTATATATAAATAATATTTTTTTCTTATATATACACATGTATGTGTGTGTATTTATAAATATATATACAAAATAATTATATACACAGTACACCCACATATATTATGTAAACACAAACTTTTATTTTGGATGCGATTAATCACGATTAATCGTTTGACAGTTCTAGTTTTAGTCCTTGAATGCAAGTCGACACCCTTGCCTCATTTAGTATGCGCAGATCTATGAATATGCAAATGAGTCCAGCCTCCACTCACTCAGCTCAGCGATCAAATGGTTGACGATCACACGTTGATCTGATTGGTTACAAGGTCGTTTGTGACTTCAGAACACCGAGAGCAGAGGCAAAAAGGTTGTTGCTGAACTGGAGAAAGTTACTATATTTTGATGAAACATAATGAATTTAAGTTGTTTTATGAAAACTCAACATAAAAAAGAGCATTACTTTGAATAATAAAAAAGAAATAAAAAAATGTTTGATTATATATCAAATATAAATATATATATATATATATATATATATATATATATATATCATTTGAATACAACATATATATAATTTTCTTTTTTAAATTCAAAGTAATCTCTTTTATGTTTAGTTTTCATAAAAACAACTTAAATTCATTATGTTTCATCAAAATATAGTAACTTTTCTCCAGTTCAGCAACAACCTTTTCCCCTCTCATCTCTGATGAGGCATTGTAAGACTTTGGGTTTTTTTTCAGTTAACATTGTATAAATAAAATATTATTATTCCTCTATAATCCATCCACCCGGATCATCCCAGCACTTTTATAAACTGTCGCCTGTATCTCCATGGTGACTGATATTCCCCCCGCGAGTCGAGAGTGTGTTCAGTCTATAAATAACTGGACAGACGGTGTTCGTCCGTCCTTTGATTGGTCTGTTGATGAATCAGTACATTATGAAAGAGAAATTCATATCAGTTTTTCATCATCAATAATTCCATCTTGCCAATAGAGGGATGGATGTTTTTCACATAGATGTTCATCTTTTTATCAATATTTCAGAAACACACCAAATTGAGTTTCCGAGAAAGACTGTTATAAATGCATGAGTGACAAATAAAAGAGGAGAGCAAGAACAGTGTGTTTGATCCTGCAGTGAAAAAATGAGTACGTCATTCATAGAAAGCGACAGAAAACGCAACGTTTTAAACTTACATGAAAGAACCGACAGACAAACTGTGTGAGTGCCTGTGTGTGAGTGTTTGCCTGTTTGTGAATGTGTGTGTGTGTTTGCTTGACTCCTTTTGAAGATTAAACACTGACTACTGAAGTCTCTTTCTTTGACTCTCTCTCAGAAAAACATGGTAAATGTGTTTATCATTGAACTTCAATCTTACGAAACCTGTCATGTTTCACCTCAGAATCAAAGAAGAAAATATATTTTGTATGAAGACAATTATTCCAATTGAAGCTTACTGTAAGATCTCTGCCATGAATATTAAACAATAATGCAATGTAATTTAATTCAAAAACTACATTGTAATGTATATTATGTGTAATAATACACACACACAGAACCTAAAACTAACTTTTTGCTGGTCCATAAATATTTTTACCAGCCATGAAACTTTTTTTTGCAAAAACAGGCAGTTTTGACACCAAAATTTTAGATAACAGTGAAAATTCACAATTGTCTATTCCAGTTTTAAACTAGAAGCCTGACTAATATAATTTTTACCGCTTAAGTTGCCATTACACATTTAAAACAGTGTATCTAAACATAAACTAATATGTGACAAACTATAAATCATTTGAAAGCATATAATCTGTAGTTTTCATATTTGGTGATTGATTTTCAAAATAAATTACAGAAGAGCCGAAATCTATCAATTTGCAACAAGAATATTTTCATACTCCCCTAAGTCGTGTTAAGACCTTTATTTTGAAATAGTGATGAACATATTCATCACTATTGAATATGTAGTCAATAGTACAAGACAATTGTACTATTGTCAAGATATATATAAATATATATATTTTTTCTTATTAACTGTTTATCTCGCCTAAATGTTTGCTCACTCGTTTGCGTTTTACAATGGGGTAATTTTGTTGTGTTTACACAACACTAGGAAGCTTGATTTCAATCTTTGAATTAAATTGAAAAAAAAAAAAAGATACAAACAAAGAAAAAAAGTTTTTGGGTAGGTCTGACACTAGTATTCAGAAATACGACAGAAACTGAATAAAGTAATCACATGTAAAATAACACAGTCTTTTGAGTTCTGATTCCTACTAAACGAAATACATAGGCAATTAATTCTCATTCCTTACAATTAAAGCTATCTTTTGTTGTTTTGACGACAACATTAATGACAGACACATGTGGCTGCTGTCACACTTACTGCTGAGTGCGCTGATCCATTGCTGTTTTTATTATACTCTGTCACATCGCGTTTTACACACAACCGACTGTGTTTGTGAGTATACTTACCAGTAGCCGGGAATTTTGACACAATTTTTGTCTGCATATTTAGCAAAATATTGCGTTTTGTTGAAGGTCTGACCTCTTGTAATGCCTGGTTCAGATTACACGTTTTTAGCCCGATTTTGGCATCTACGTTCACGTAGGGTGTCGTGGGATGCGATAAACGACAATGGGCGTCGGGACGCAAGATTCCAATCGTATCATCTCGTATAGTGTGTCATAGTGTGGCATGTTTAATTTTTTTAATGGTCGTTCATGACGGTTCCGTCACATGTAGGGTTGGGTATCGTTTGAATTTGAACGATTCTGATTCCGATTCGATTCCTTGTTTCGATTCTGGTTCCTAACGATTTCAATTCCGATTCTTTTAAGAGGCAGGGTCAAAAAAAGTTTAGCTAACCTTGCTAACCAACGATCTTTCTGAAGGAGATACTCCTTCCGTCACAAATACTCCTTTTGTCACAAATGTTGCATTTTGCCGAGATTTCGTTATTTTCAGAAAAGTGAAGCCACACTTTGGACCGTCGATCGTAAGCTACTACGTTCGACTCCGCGCGGTTATGCCAACACTTCTGGTAGATGCTTCTTCGTTGGTGGTGTTCAGCGGTTTCTTCTTCGGTCGATTCCGAGTGTGAATATCGAAACTAGGAATCGAAATTTTAACTTTTGAACTATTCCGGGAAAACTGAAAGTTCATCCCGGGTTCTAATCAGATACTCGATTCTCGATACCCAACCCTAGTCACATGTATGTGATTGACCAATAGGAGCACATCTTTTCTGTACACAACTTTCAAAAATTGGCGAAACGAAAGAGAGACTATGGTGCTAACGTTAAAACTAAAAGTAAAAATATATAAGAAAACAATAGTTTACCTCAAGTTCTCTTTGGAGGATTGACAGCCCATACTGTCCTCTTCGAGCAGGGTTAAGTCTCACGCAATGGCCGTGAGACATACGCAATTCAACCAGTCCACACGCCACACTCGTGTATTTCTCACGCTGAAAAGGCAATGCCGAGCAATCCAGGAACGTGTCCATTGTCGGGTTTTCTTTCATCTTTTTTTTTTTACATTTTTCTGAACACAGGACAGCCAATACAACACTCACCGCTTCATCCATTGTTTGTTTACGTTCGTTTCCGGAAGTCACTCGCTAGTTTCGCTTTCTCGATGACATCACGCGCCATTAAAGACGGCATGCGATGACTGGTCAGGAAGCAACGTGTAGTCTGACATTGTGTCTTGTCCACGACACAACAAGATTTTAGTATTCAAAATCGCGTAATCCAACACAGTGACTATCGGAAAAAATGTGTAATCTGAACCAGGCATAACCAAACCACTTCCATTCTATTGAAGTAACTCCCTTTTATATGTACTAAAGGCTGCTCTTACTCTCAGACAGGTGATGTTATTGTGCATGCTAGGGAACATAAATGCACCATACGTTATTGTGTTGCGATATGACACTTTTTTATCATGTTAAAATTTATACCGGTATTATCGTGAGCGGTTTGATATGGCACACCCCTACCATGAATTTTGTGAATCGTTACACCCCTATTTTGAAAGTTTTCGAACTCTGTATTACCTGTATTTAGGTTGTCGTTCGCTGTGTGACATGTTCCCTGTGCTCTTCCTGTGCAGTCTGTTCGCAGTATTCCCGAGGGGTGTTCGCGATCTTCGGCCTGTACGATAAGCGCTCGGTCCACACGCTGACGTCGTTCTGCAGTGCGCTGCACATCTCTCTAGTGACGCCCAGTTTCCCAGCCGAGGGAGAGACTCAGTTCGTGCTGCAGCTCCGTCCCTCCATCCGGGGGCGCTGAATGAGTCTCCTCTCGACCACTACGACTGGAACCGCTTCGTATTCCTGTACGACACCGACAGAGGTAAGGAGCGTTGCACAAACACATTCAACACACATTCACACCAAGAATACTATTTCAACAATTAAGTGTTCGTTGAAATATCTTTTGTTCCCGCAGCGGTCACATATTTCAACGAACACTGTTAATTGTTGAATATTATTATTGTGAATCTTTTTTCGAATTGTGTCTCCAAATCAGGGGTTATTAGTCTCCTAATGCAGAATTGTTTATCGGTCTTTTAGTTGTGTATTGTGTTTGATGGCTGTATGGTTGGTGGCAAACCAGTTTCACTATCGGGATTAAGAAAGTTTTCAAATCAATCAACTTTCATCAAACATATCAAAGTCTTGGGCTTTGTGTCGGCACTAAACTCCGAGTTACAGGGTTCCAGTTGACGGAACCAAACCAATCAACTTTTTTATAGTTACAGGAAGTACATGTAACATGTGTAACAAAGACACTGTAAAATAAAATGTTACCCAAGTCATTTTAAAGCTAAGATGGCGAATTATGCCGGATAGCAAAAAATTTCATTTAGTTGATTTTTCGTTGTATTCAGCTATCGTGGAATCTGGAAAACTACAGGGACTGTTTAATGTTACATCAGGATTCATGAGCATCATTCTGATTCATCCCCAATGACTTATTGACTATAAATTAGTCAAACATTTCTTTTTGATATTTTTGGGATTGCTAATGTACATATCTACTAGGGATGGGCATTTTTCAAAAATATTGCATTCGAATATTCGGGCTCATAAAAATCGAATATTCGAATACTCGTTTATTTAAATTATGTTTAACGATAAAGACGTTTTTTTTTTGTTTTTTAAGTTTTTGTCACCATTTCTGGACAAGCTTACAATTAGGCAATACACAACAAGCTTACAATAGTAATTAAAGTTTTCTTTTAGTTGAAAACATTAAACAGTAGGCCTATGTGTAAACAAAAATATATATAAAAAAGCATTATTAAAAGCATGCTCAAGCAGCGCGAGCGAAAAAAAAACCCTAATAAAGCAGAATGCGTCAGATATCGTACAGAACGTACACATATACACACACACGAGTCAGCAAATGATTGATTATCGTGTTTATATTGTTTTACGTTTATGTTGAGAAAAACAATAATATCTAACGTTACATGCAGGGGCGCCGCCAGCACTTTATGCTCGAGTGAGAAAAGACGCCGCGCTGACAGACGTTTCAGAGACACAAAGAGAACGGTGTTTAACAGCACTTTGCATTTTCTGTTCTTAAACCGGTCTCCCTTAACGAAACTTAAAATAAGTGTGTCTCAAAAATCATTTTGCTATTAGATAAGTTATCATCTTTGATCACGCGGGTCCAGCTGCGCTTACTTGCAGTTGTGATGCAATGATGAACAGCTGACTTTCCTCACTCCACTGTTTGGATTTCATGTGATTTCTCATGGTGATGATATCATAACTCAGATTAATTAATTAATTGGATCAAAAGTAATTCCGTTTAGTAAGAGCCTTTTCAAGTAACGTTAATTCCAAATTTCGCAAGGCAGACGACAACATTATGTGATCAAATACAGACAACTTGTTAACACACTCCACAGCGCCATCCAGTGCATTTATTTGTAACTGCGAGTTAGTTCTTAGAATATATCACTGCATTAACGGTCAGCAAAGCAACGTATTAAAAATTCGAATAGTATTTAATTTTTCGAATAATAATTACATATCGAATATTTGAAAATTCGAATATTTGTGCACATCCCTAATATCTACACAATTATACCTTCACAAATACACTCTTAAAAATGAAGGTTCTTTATTATTGGCATCGATGGTTCCATGAAGAACATCCATGGAACCTTCCATTCCACAAAAGTTCTTTTTAGAATGTTCACTGAAAGCTTCTTGCTTCTTTTGGAACCTTCATTTTTAAAAGTGCGCACACATTTGTAGCTCAGCTGCGGTCTAATTCTCCCGCCTGGAATCATGGGAGTCCTGGAGCGTGGCAAGACCTCTCTCTGTGTGTCAGGCCTTTCAGAACAGGAGCATTTCTTGATATAGTTTGCCATGCTGCAGTTGGCTCTTCTTCGGCCCAGTTTAAGCCCAGCGCTGGGCCACTGAAGGCCCAAGATCTCCCCCTGCTGTTCTGAGGTCAGTGGAGCGTAAAACTGCTCATCCTCGAGCCCCAGAGCGACACGGGCCGCAAGCCAGTCATTCAGTCATCCGTGATCTCCTGCTTAAAGGCGAGAAAGAGAAGCTAATGGATCTACTCGGCATCCGCTTCGTTTTCTTCATCTCCTCTCTCGATTAAGCGCTGAGGCTTAAATTTCACCCCTAGTCTTTCAATACAAGTTGCTTCATCTGAGGAACGATGCAGCTTGTTTTTTGTTGATTCCCTGTGGTTTATCCGGCTCGGAGACACTTGCGTTGACCTCACACCGCGAGATCTGCATTGCGGAAACATCCGCCTCCGCTAAAACGTCTCGCTTCGCTCGCTAGCACACATGTGAAACGGCTAATCGCAGGGGAACGTCCGGCTTGTCTAGAGACGTTAGCATCTCTGGCAGCGGTGAAACGGAGTCGGGGATGCTTGTGGAAAAGAGAAACCTATTCAGTTGATTCTCAGCTGATTTAACTAAACATAAATGAACACTTAAATCCTTTCATTAAACGCTTTTATTTAGCTAAAAGCTGCCCTTTTGGCCTGGACTTTACTGAGGCTTCAGATTGCTTGCTTGATTAACACAGGAAAGCTTATTCAAAAGACACATTTACATTTATACAGAAAACAGCAATGAAATGAGCAGAAATGTCTTTATCTCAATATTTTATGGGATATTGTTATTGACAATTATTAGATGATTATTCTTTTTTTGTTGCTGATATCTCGGTTTGTTTAGGCCTGTTTAAATATTCCTCATGTTAGTTCACAGCAGTGACAGAAATTACCTTTGCCACCTTAAATTAACCTTTGCCACCTTAAATTGATTCCAGGGGCATTTTTACCATTAAAATTTTTCCTTACCTTATTAAATGTATGCATCATCTTTTTGGTCAGATTTATTTTTTTCCATATAAACAAATTAAATCATCAACAAAATAATTGTTTGCACTGCAGAAGTGGCATAGAAGCTGCTAAAGCAGTATTTACTCTATTACAATCGCATAAATACAGAGTATTTGAGTATGAAAGTATGACAAACAATTAAAAACTAAAAGGACATTGGCTACTCTCTGCTTATGTAGGCTGCTAATTCATATGAAGTGTGCATTTCTCTCTATTGGCGCCTTAATACTGCAAAGATGGCGAGTCAGCATCGTCAACATTATCTATGCAACCACTGAAATAGAAAACACTAGTTTATTAATAAACAATTCAAATGTTTCATGCACAATCATTACTTTTGCCGGATCTTTGTGGCAAGCTTTAATTCAGGTGTTGCGTGATATCTCTGTGACCAAGTAGCCACAAGTTACTATCTTGAGACCAGGAGTTACTATCTTGAGACTAGGAGTTACTATCTTGAGGCCAGGAGTTACTATCTTGAGCCCACGAGTTAGTATCTTGAGCCCACAAGTTAGTATTTTGAGGCCAGGAGTTACTATCTTGAGGCCAGGAGTTACTATCTTGAGGCCAAAAGTTACTTTCTTGAGGCCAGGAGTTACTTTCTTGAGGCCAGGAGTTACTTCTTGAGGCCAGGAGTTACTTTCTTGAGGCCAGGAGTTACTTTCTTGAGGCCAGGAGTTACTTTCTTGAGGCCAGGAGTTACTTCTTGAGGCCAGGAGTTACTTTCTTGAGGCCAGGAGTTACTTTCTTGAGGTCAGGAGTTACTATCTTGAGGTCAGGAGTTACTATCTTGAGGCCATGAGGTCTATCTCTGAGGCCACGGGATACCATCTTGAGGCCAGGAGTTACTATCTTGAGGCCAGGAGTTACTATCTTGAGGCCAGGAGTTACTATCTTGAGGTCAGGAATTACTATCTTGAGGTCAGGAGTTACTATCTTGAGGTCAGGAGTTACTATCTTGAGGTCAGGAGTTACTATCTTGAGGTCAGGAGTTACTATCTTGAGGTCAGGAGTTACTATCTTGAGGTCAGGAGTTACTATCTTTGAGGCCAGGAGTTACTATCTTGAGGCCACGAGTTACTATCTTGAGGCCACAAGATACTATCTTGAGGCCAGGAGTTACTATCTTGAGGTCAGGAATTACTATCTTGAGGTCAGGAGTTACTATCTTG
The DNA here is from genome assembly GCA_030378365.1 of Hybognathus amarus. Taxonomy (NCBI): domain Eukaryota; kingdom Metazoa; phylum Chordata; class Actinopteri; order Cypriniformes; family Leuciscidae; genus Hybognathus; species Hybognathus amarus. The sequence continues at coordinate 102,751 of JAQIUQ010001611.1, read as the reverse complement.
AGGTCAGGAATTACTATCTTGAGGTCAGGAATTACTATCTTGAGGTCAGGAGTTACTATCTTGAGGCCAGGAGTTACTATCTCTGAGGCCACGAGTTACTATCTTGAGGCCACAAGATGCTATCTTGAGGTCAGGAGTTACTATCTTGAGGTCAGGAGTTACTATCTTGAGGCCAGGAGTTACTATCTTGAGGCCACGAGTTACTATCTGAGGCCACAAGATGCTATCTTGAGGCCAGGAGTTACTATCTTGAGGTCAGGAGTTACTATCTTGAGTCCAGCAATTACTATCTTGAGGTCAGGAGTTACTATCTTGAGGTCAGGAGTTACTATCTTGAGGCCACGAGATACTATCTCGAGGCCAGAGATACTATCTCGAGGCCACGAGATACTATCTTGAGGTCAGGATTTACTATCTTGAGATCAGGCGTTACTATCTTGAGGTCAGGCGTTACTATCTTGAGGCCAGGAGTTACTATCTTGAGGCCACGAGATACTATCTTGAGGTCAGGATTTACTGTCTTGAGATCAGGCGTTACTATCTTGAGGTCAGGCGTTACTATCTTGAGGCCACGAGATACTATGTTGAGGTCAGGAATTACTATCTTGAGGCCAGGAGTTACTATCTTGAGGCCATGAGTTACTATCTTGAGGCCAGGAGTTACTATCTTGAGGCCACAAGTTATCTTGATGCCATAATATTTTTTTTTGGCAAAGTGGGACTCAGGGGGATCTGTACATAAATACTGCTCTGCGACTAATGTTTTAAACATAATTCTTTGTTTTAAACATAAAATGTTTTAAACTAATGTTTTAAACATAAAACATAATATAGTGGAGTTACTATCTTGAGGTCAGGAGTTACTATCTTGAGGCCACGAGATACTATCTTGAGGTCAGGATTTACTATCTTGAGGTCGGGAATTACTATCTTGAGGCCACAAGATACTATCTTGTGGCCAGGAGTTACTATCTTGAGGCCACAAGTTATCTTGATGCCATAATATTTTTTTTTGGCAAAGTGGGACTAGGGGGATCTGTACATAAATACTGCTATGCGACTAATGTTTTAAACATAATACTTTGAACATATATATATTTAAATAAAATGCTTTAAATATAAACCTAAAACTTTGCAAGTTCATTGAGCCATTTATCTAATTGATTCATTCAAACGGTTGATTTATTTAGGAAATGATTTATGAATGAAAACAGATTCATTTAGGAAACAAACAATGCTGTGTGTTGCTTTTAGACACAATTATATACAAAGATAACAGCGCTGGAATCGTCTCGCTGGCAAATGTTACCAGCACAGTTAAACTGTTCCAGTTCTCCAGTTACGAAGCCATCGGGTCTGGCACGCTCGCTTTAGCAGAGGAACTGGCCATCTGGAACGGACATGTTTGACCAGTATTGCTTCTGCAGAGCCTAATCGTTTGACATTTTGGCCAGTTTCTCACAACTGCCTTTCTTTATGAACAAGTCACCTTCATTTATAAAGTGCTTTTTACAGTATGGATTGTTTCAAAGCAGCTTTACAGTGAAAATAGAAATGACCGTAACAGATTGTTTAGGCTTTACAGCAGCTCTGGGATAAAGTTATTGTCCAGCTAAAGATAATCCTGATTGATTCACTTCCATTGCGAAGATCATTTGTTATTAACTTATGAGCCGCTTACACGACACCGTTCTAACAGAAGACCCTTTAAAGGGACAGTTCACACAAAAATGAAAATTAGCCCATGATTTTCTCCCTTGTAAGCCATCTTCCAGATGGATACAATTGGAGTAATATTAAAAAATGTCCTGGCTCTTTCAAGCTTTATAATGGCAGTGAATGGCCGTTTCAGTTTTGAAGTCCATAAAAGTGCATCTGTCCATTATAAAAGAGCATCTATCGGTCATAAAAGTGCATCTGTCCATGATAAGTGCATATGTCCATCATAAGTGCATCCATCATCATAAAAGTGCATCTATCCATCATAAAAGTGCATCCATCCATCATAAAAGTGCATCTATCATCATAAAAGTGCATCTATCCATCATAAAAGTGCATCTGTCCATCATAAAAGTGTATCTGTCCATCATAAAAGTGCATCTGTCCATCATAAAAGTGCATCTGTCCATCATAAAAGTGCATCTGTCCATGATAAAAGTACTTTTATCATAGATAGATGCACTTTTATGATGGACAGATGCACTTTTTTGGACTTTAAAACAGAAACGGTCATTCACTCACAGCATTCAGCTGGTCTCAGCGTCTGTCAGAGCAGAAATTAAAGATGATGCTCTCAGTGTGTTTCTCCGTCGTCTCCGGTCATGTTCATATATAAATAAAGCTTATTTCGTCCATTAGATTGAAATATTAAAAAAAAAACAATATTTTTACCCGCCCGTAGACCCTCCTCTCTGAGAAATCAAGACAGAAGTGTGTGAAAGTGGACAAAAGAGACTGACTAAAACACCAGGTGTGAACAGGAATGCGTCCTCTCGTCAACTTCAAGTCTCTCAGCCCATTTCTCCTGAATCCAACATGTCGACCACAAGAACTGATTGTTCGCTCACCATCTAATCTAACCAGACCTTAATATGTGGATTTAGGAGATGATCAATGATATTTGCTTATGCACGCGGTATAAATGCACATGCTGTGTACAGTCCACACACGACGAGTCCGTTCTGTCCACACACACACACACACACACACACACAGACTGAGGTTTGTGTACAGAGGACTCTCTAGGTCTCTGTTGGCAGTCTGTGTTTACTTACAGGACAGCTGGTGCTATTTCCTTATGATTGTGTGTGTGTGTGTGCTCATGGTCATCTGTGGTCTGTGTGTGTTGTGGTTTGTGTTGTGTGTGTTGCTCTGAAAAGAGGAACCTGCACAAACACACATTCAGACACTGCATTTGTCCTGATGTCCAAAGTCCTGCGGTGCGACTAAGGGCCGATTTAAAGGACATCTGTTGCTCTTGGCCGACGACATAACTGGCACACCGAGGCAGAACACACACGGGACATTTGGACAGGAGATGAAGCCAGAGTGCACACAAACAAACACACACCTGTAGAAACACACACACACACAAACACACTCATGTAGAAACACACACACAAACCCACACCTGTAGAAACAAACCACACAAACACAACACACACATGTACTGTAGAAACATGCACACACTCAAACACACACCTGTAAGAACACACATACACACACACAAACCCACACCTGTAGAAACAAAACCACACACAAACCCACTCCTGTAGAAACGCATGCACACACACACACTCAAACCCAAACCAGTAGAAACACACCACACAAACACACACCTGTAGAAACACACTTTTAGAAACACACACACCTGTTGAAACACATCACACAAAACAACACTTTTAGAAACACACACACACACGCAAACATACACCAGTAGAAACAAACCACACACACACACACTCAAATCCACTCCCGTAGAAACACACACACCTGTAGAAACACACACACACACACTTAAACCCACACCTGTAGAAACACACCACCCAAACAAACACCTGTAGAAACACACTTTTAGAAACACACACACACCTGTTGAAACACATCACACAAAACAACACTTTTAGAAACACACACACACACGCAAACATACACCAGTAGAAACAAACCACACACACACACACACAAACCCACACGTGTAGAAACACCCAAACAAACACACACTTGTAGAAAAACACACTTTTAGAAACACACACACACCTGTAGAAACACACCACACAAAATACACACCTGTAGAAACACACACAGACACAGATACACACAGACTCAAATGTATGGGAGCTTGTTTCCGCCACAGAATAAAACATTTAAAAAAATAATTGCGACTTTTTATCTCACAATTGCAAGTTTACATTGAGGAATAAAGTCAAAATTTAGGAGATATAAAAGTAGAAATTTGAGATTAAAAAGTCGCAATTACCTTTATTACATTTTATTCTGTGGCGGAAACAATTTTCCATAGAAATGAGACAACAGCTGACATACAATAAGGGTGTAGATCTATTATCAAAGAAATGACTGAGTTCATAGTGAGTAAAGCAAACGTGTGTATCCGCACTCCTATGCCTGTAATTGCGTACATCTACGAATATACGCATGTTGAGGTGCAGATACTGTCACATCAGAACATACACACACACACACACATGTGGTGTTCTTGCTCAGGATACGCCATCCTGCAGGCCATAATGGAGAAGGCGGGTCAGAACGGTTGGCAGGTCAGCGCCATCTGTGTGGAGAACTTCAACGGCACGAGTTACCGAAGGCTTCTGGAGGACCTGGACCGGCGACAGGAGAAGAAGTTCGTCATCGACCTCGAGGCCGAGCGACTCCAGAACCTTCTAGAGCAGGTGAGGACGACCGCGGCCAAAACATTACAATATTAAAACAAATTCACCCCATTTACTTTCTTCATAGAACACATGCCACGTTTCCATTACCCTTCAAATTGCGAATTGAAATTGCGCACAATAGAAACGTTGTTTCAAAAAACTGTATCGCAAATAAAGAAAAAAACTTTATCGCACAGTTTATCGCAAAAACATTTTTACGTTCGCCTGAGGAAGTTTTTCAGGAAATATTTCGCAAAACATTTTTTTGTACATTTACAGTCACATGATTTAGTGTGTTTGGACCACACAAGCCGTGAAAAGTGAAGCCGAAACGCCTCGATCGCCCCCTGGTGGCCGGTCCTAGTATAGGTTATAAACCCCGCCTCCCCATGTTATTCAACGGCACATGAGACCAACTACACAATTAAATTACACTTAATTAAATAAATATTGTTTTTCCAAAGATGATTTCTGTCATTAACGGTAGTTTTTATCATGCTGATGTAATTTCAAGTGTTTGTTTTTAGTTAGTTATCTGATGCGGTGGTGGTGACGTCATGATTGACAGCTGAGGTTCTCTGAGCGAAGTAGTCACTGAAGCACTAACAGACTTTTCTTCAGGATCTTCAGAGGACTGAGGAGATTGGAGCTTTAAATTTAATATATACATTTCTATAACTCATTTAAAAAATTCCAAGATGTCAGCGTCATATTAAAGCATATGAAGCAGCACAACATTAGTTTTATAAGGGGGTTTCTAAAGCTGGATAACACACACACACGTCTCCTTCCATTAATAATAATAATAATGTCTAGTGCGGCGGCTCTGATAGCCTATATATAAACCTACCATGATTTTTGGAATGACTGATCGCAAGAGGAAAAAATATGTTTAGTTGCATAACATTGGAAATGCCGTCATTTTGCAATAGTTTTTTTAATCAATATTTAGAGAAAAAAAAAAATAATAATAATAATATAATATAATAATAATCGCAGAAGTTTTGCACAAATCTGTAATGGAAACATTGCACGTTATTCCTAAAAAAAATCCTGGTTTTTTTTATTAATTAAAAATATATTTATAAAAAAATCGTTTTGCTTACTCACACCAGACTTCTCAACTAGTGTCATGTCAACAAAGCTAAAGGTGCACAATGATTGACAGACAGAAAGGCTTTCTGATTGACTATAATAGCACAGGCCACCTCCCACACACTTTTGTTGCTGTTTTGCAGAGCCTATGACTGTCACAGCCACACACACACACACACACCCTATTTCATCAATATCTGTCAGGTAGCAGGAACAGTTTATGGTTGGCACTCCAGAATACTAAATCGCTTACAGCACCTTTAAAGGAAAGGCATAAAAACACAAATCACAGAGCGCTGGAGGATCACAGAGCGAGACGAACGATCAGTGCTTTCCTTCTCGCCTGCGATTTGTTATTTCCTCTGTGACGCTCTGATCCTTCCTCTCGGTTCCTCACACACTCTGTCTGTCATGTGCAGTGAAACTCACAGTAACACGATGTACAGAGAGACGGAGAGACGAGAGCACAAGACTGCTGCCAGACAACCTGAAACCGACACATCACAGCGACCCGAGCTGAAGTTAAAGCAACTTCGCCCATTTTAAACCCGCTTTGTATTGTTATAATGTCAGTAGCAGGGCTTGACATTAACTTTTTTGCTGACGGATGACTGTTGATAGTGGTTTTCTAAAGTTACTAGCCACTCAGGGTATTCACTGGCCACCATTTTTGACATCGATTCCATGGGGAAAAACTGCAAAATAGATATTTTTAATATCGTCTCATAACTTGGCAGCCAGTATATTAGGCTACTGTCGCTTTAAGAGCTGACGCACGGATCCGTTATACTGCTTTATAGCCAATATAGTGTCTGTATGTAGACGCACTTTGGGCGTGAGCACCAAATCTGCAGGAATTAGTCAAATTATGCTTAATACGTGCAATCCACACCGAAATTCAAGGCAACAATATTCATCCGGAGCAAATGAATCGAGTGAGTGAGGAGAGGCGGGTGTGTGTGTCGGGATGAGAAATTCACGTTTATTTATTATATTTCAAATAAATGTTGTTCTTTTGCACTTCATTAAAGAATCCTGAAAAATAAAATGTATCAGTTTCCACTAAAATATGAAGCAGCACGACATGATAACATTTTCAATATCATTTTTGAGAGCCTGAATACACAAAACAAAAGTCTCACCACCAACATTTTCAGGCTGATAACGATGATAACATTAAAAACTAGATTGTACATTTCCAGAAGAAAATGTGAAGTGGTGCTTGCAGTGGCAAAACTCACCACCCGGTTGCTACGTTATTTTACATTATTGCATACGAGCCAACAACCATGTATGTACGATGTTCTGGTGTTGAGATATGGCTTATTCATGTGTTTAGGTGGTTACTAGGGTACTCTATATGGTTGCTATGATGTGATTATACAGTGTATGAGATGATATTTAAAGAGTAGTTGACAGTCTGAGTCAAAAAAGGCAAACTGCATGTTTCTTCTATTTTCTGGAGCTGAGATATGGCTTGAATATGTTGTTTTATGGTTGCTAGGTGGTTGCTAGGGCGTGAATATGAAGTAATTATTTCACTACTTGTTGGCTGCATAATAGGCCGAGTGAAAAGAGCCCAACCCCAAGTCTCTATGACCTACTGGTCAAAAGATATGATCTCACAAATTTGGTGCCAATGTTAAGTCTATGGGACTTTTTTCGGAAGATTTATCGCCCGCCAGACGAACATCGTACAACCAATCGCTTAGAAAAGTCACAGCACACCTCTCCTCAATAATCCGCACAATTTGACGCCTCAATCAGGGGTCTGTGATGTCGGCGTGTATTTTTTTAACAGATGATTACTATTTTGGTTTTAAAATGAGTTTTTATAGAGTTTTTATAGAGTTATTTAGTATGGAGGCACTGAGGCTGTGTCTGTGAGAAAGTGACAGTTTGGATTTGAATTTTTGAAAGTTCCGCAATGTTAAGTCAATGGGATTTTTTTGGCTGCTTTTTCGTCCGCTGTGCGAACATCGTACACCCGATCTCTTAGAAAAGCACAGCTCTCCTAAATGAGCCAGGCGATTTGACGCCTCACCCATGGGTCTGCGACAAAAGATGCCGGAAGAGTAGCGTGCCAAAAAAAGGCCAGAAGTTTAAGAATAAGAATAATAAGTATGGACAATAACAATAGTGTTGCTTTGCAAGCACCACTAATGAACATATTGGTCGATATATTGTGCATCCACATACACATTTCATACACAGTTCACAACATATTAACTCAAATAATTGAACAATATTACGGTGTTTTTGATTGGAAAAAATGCAGCCTTGCTGGTCATAAGAGACTCATTGGAAACCTTATGATGGCTGGAGTGTATTAATGTGTGTATCAGCGGTAATGATGTTGGAGTCACAGCTCGGCTCTCGGTGTGTCTGATCTATGAACTCTGAGATTGCAGGGTGTGTTTGATTGTTGCACGGTCCGTCTGTTCCTCGGCCAGACCTCTAAAGGTGCCCATCTATCAGCCTGACAGTAGATTTGGCAAATACAACCAGACACACACACACAAACACACACACCGTCTCGCAGTTGGATATCATCAGGTACAACATCAACAGAATGTTCTCTCTACACGAGCCGCCAGTCCTGCCAGCGTGTTCCTTGAGCAGATGTGGATCTGGCATCACACACACACCGGTTACACACTAGACTAGGGCTTTTCCATCTTCTATATGCCACGCCCTCGTCATCAGAGAAGAGATGCAAAAACCAGGTGAAAGGATTTAAAAGAAAAATGATAATTTATATAATAAACTGCAATATTCCATAAAAACAACAATTGCCCGTTTTGATTTCATGGTGACTTTAAAAAGCATTTCTGAATGTCTGATGGAACTTAAACTGTAAATGCAATGCTTATACACTTTCACAAATATAAGAAAAGTATGTACAATTTCTCACTCCTTATATTCCTCTCTCTCTCTCTCAGATTGTGAGTGTGGGGAAACATGTAAAAGGATACCACTACATCGTCGCCAACCTGGTGAGTCCTGGCACTGGTTTATCCAGCTGAGAGAGAGAGCGCTCGAGGAAATGAACAAACGTAGAGGACAGTGTGTCCTCTGGCCGTGTTTCTCTGTGATGGAGCCGAGCGATTTTTATTTACCTGAATAAAACCCCAGACTAGAATTGGCATAATGCTGGAACATTTAGCATCACATGTGCTCCAGAAATTCCTCAAATCAAGTGTGCTGTTACTTTAAAGGGATACTCCACTTTTTTTTACAATTCCCCCAGAGTTAAGGCCATTGCACACTGAGTACGAAATTTTCGTATGCGTTTTTTCATGTTGTCAGCCTAAAAAATTCTTCACGCACAGAAACCTTGCACATCTTGCACTTATCGAATTGGCTGCTCAATCACACATTAATCGATCCGAAATTTCAATCTGATTGAAAGGGGAGGTTATTCCTTTCATAATCCAATCGAGAGAAGAGAACATAAACACTTGATCGAATTGAAACTGAAACTGAAAGCACTGCGAATATGTGCAATGATGTGCAGAACGAGCTCCCCCGGCCTGAATTGTCAAAAAAACCTCTGAAAATGCTGGCTGTGGATCCGAAAAAACACAGAAAATCAAACCCGATTCTGAATTTTTTTATGACAGACGAAAGTTTCAGAGGCGGTGTGCAAGCGTGATTGACATAACATGAGGTACAATTTTTTTTAACATGTGCGAAAATTTCTGATGCGAATTTCGGACTCAGTGTGATGGCCTTTAAACTGTTGAGATTTACCGTTTTTGAATCCATTCAGCCGATCTCCAGTTCTGGCGGTACCGCTTTTAGCATAGCTTAGCATACATCATTGAAGTGGACAGGACCATTAGCATTTCTCAAAAAAAATTACCAAAGTGTTTCGATATTTTTCCTATTTAAAACTAGACTCTTCTGTATAGTTAAATCGAGCACTAAGACCGATGGAAAATGTAAAGTTGCGATTTTCTAGGCTGATGTGCCTAGGAACTATACTCTCGTTCCTGCGTAATAATCAAGAAACTTTGCGGCCGTACCATGAGTGGAGCAGGCGTAATGAATGATATGATGCAGCGCCTGAAAATAGGCTAATACCAAGCTGGGAGGTGGGAGTGGGAGGGACTCTGTAGGACAGGTGGGAGTGGGAGGGACTCTGTAGGACAGGTGGGAGTGGGAGGGAATCTGTAGGACAGGTGGGAGTGGGAGGGACTCTGTAGGACAGGTGGGAGTGGGAGGGACTCTGTAGGACAGGTGGGAGTGGGAGGGAATCTGTAGGACAGGTGGGAGTGGGAGGGACTCTGTAGGACAGGTGGGAGTGGGCGGGAATCTGTAGGACAGGTGGGAGTGGGAGGGAATCTGTAGGACAGTTGGGAGTGGGAGGGAATCTGTAGGACAGGTGGGAGTGGGAGGGACTCTGTAGGACAGGTGGGAGTAGGAGGGACTCTGTAGGACAGGTGGGAGTGGGAGGGAATCTGTAGGACAGGTGGGAGTGGGCGGGAATCTGTAGGACAGGTGGGAGTGGGAGGGAATCTGTAGGACAGGTGGGAGTGGGAGGGAATCTGTAGGACAGGTGGGAGTGGGAGGGACTCTGTAGGACAGGTGGGAGTAGGAGGGACTCTGTAGGACAGGTGGGAGTGGGAGGGAATCTGTAGGACAGGTGGGAGTGGGAGGGACTCTGTAGGACAGGTGGGAGTGGGAGCTGGACAATGTCACCACAGAAGAGTCAAGTTTTAAATAGGAAAAATATTCGAAACTCTTTGGTAATTTTTTTTAGAAATGCTAAAGGTCTTGTCCACTTCAATGATGTATGCTAAGCTATGCTAATAGTGGTACTGCCAGAAACGGAGATCGGCTGAATGGATTCAAAAACTGTTAACTCTGGGGGAGTTGTAAAATGAGCCTATTTCCAAAAAAAGTGGAATATCGCTTTAAGTGAGCAGTGCCATTTTCACCTTGAACCTTTACACAGAATATCACTTTAGGGCGTCTCACTCTTTTTTTACATGTTTATTAAGAAACCACATCCCTAAATGGTGTTGAGTTTCGCACATCTCACATGTTTTCTTTTCTAGGTGACACATCCATCTGAAATGATAGTTAGTCTCAGGGAATTTGCCATCTTTTTCATTTTCGAAGACTCTGACTATGACGGACCGCTGAATCCGCACTTTGTTACGATTGATTTATGGTCGCTTATTTGTGCTGTGCCTTAACTCTGTGTTGACATTTGTTAGTGTGTCAGCATGTGGGATATTAAGAAATGTTATAACTCACTCTGCCTCACATTTGTTCAATTCATCTCCCGTTTTCCATCTGCACCTTTTCATTCACCCTCGCTCTAATTTCCTCTCTCCCCTGACAGGGTTTTAAGGATATTTCTCTTGAGAGGTTTATGCACGGCGGGCAAACGTAACCGGTTTCCAGTTGGTGGATTTCAGTAAAGCAATGGTGATCAAACTAATGCAACGCTGGAATAAACTAGACCAGAGGGAGTATCCAGGATCTGAGAGCCCACCCAGGGTAAACGCAAATACATTCACAACATAATTAAACACAAATGTAAACCAGAATAGCATTGAGAGCGTCATTATTTGGACATGATTTTAAAGACTTAGAAAGATTTGTGCAGTAAACACTATTGAATAATTCCTTTTCGACTTGAAACGTGTGTTGTTCTTTGCTCAGCAAACAACAGGTTGCAGATCTATAATACTCTGTGGCAGAATTCCAGTCACAGATGTTTAGCCAATCAGACTGTGACAAGGCACATTCTCCGTCAAGCTTTAGCCAATGAGACGCTGCCCAGTGATGTCTAAGTCAATTACGCCATGACAGACTGCAGCCGGAGCCACATTTTAACCAAGCTGTTGGGAAATGTGTGAAATTAAGTCAATGTTTACATTGTTTTAAAGCCCTAGTGAAAAATAAATTTACCAAAATGGATTTGAAATGCATTTATTTTAAGCTAAGTATACTAAAAATACACGTATTTGCTTAAAATACATACCTTGCAATTGTACTTTAAGTCCGCTAAATTGGAAAAAGTAATTTAATGCAGTAGTTATGCGAAAATAGTCCAATTAAGTATATACTTAAATATATTTGATTGTGCTAAAATCTAACTATTGCAAGTATACTTCAAATATCTTGCATTTTAAGACTCATATTATACAGAGACCCTACTATCCTTACTAATAGTGGTATTAAAACACATTTAGGCTTAATATTAAGAAATTTGCATTGTGCAATAAAGGAGTACTCCAAAATAAGGTTGAATTACAATATTTGTATCAGCAGCCCAAGTCTTAAGCCATATGTCAGTAAATATGTACATGGATTTGTACACTTATAGTATAGAATTAGCATATTTTAAATACATTTAGTATAGGTTTTTTTTTTTTTCTCGGTGACTGGGATACCGTTTTAATTTTCCAAGAGACAAATTCCCAGCCTTGGGATGAAGTGATATTTGCCAAGGAGCACATGTGCTCCCTAATTGAAAAATGTAACATTTTAATAAAAAAACAAACAAAAAAACATTGAAAAAAATGGGCCACAATTAAATATATCTACACATACTATACATCTAAAATGTGAGGACCAAATATGAGTGAAACGCTTGCACCATCCATCTCTTGCAGTACCGCACAAGATGATTACAGTTCTTCCTAACTGGAAAACAGTACAAATCTACTCATTAAGATGATTTTGTGCTGTATAATCTCACCTCAGCTAAAAAAAAAGTCGCTTTCCCCCTCCGTTGAGAACATGAAGATCCTTCTCTACTCCCATTGATTAACACTTCCATCCTGCATTCCCTCCCTGCTATAAATTATCAGAGAACATCAAACCAATCTTTACAGGTTTATTAGAGCACACTATACAGGCAAGATCCTTGACTACCTCCATCTCTTGAGCGCTGTTGATTTTCTGCATCTAACTCACTGACTCCCCCTTTAATGATTGTTGTTTGTTTCTGTCTTTCCTTCGATGTTAATTGGATGTTATTATGCCTCTGCTACAACCATAAATCTTCATTTCCACTGATCAAGTTCATTCATAATGTCTTGTGTCAGAGCAGACCCGGCCGCTGAGGCTTGTTCTGTCTTATTGGGCAGGATTTACTCTTGCAAATAGCCATGCTTTTGTATTTGTTTATGGAAATTAGAGATGAAAATCCATTTTGATAATTGGTGAGGTTGGTGCAGAAGAGAAAAACGATGAGATCCTTGGACTGCTTTCCCCAGCAATCTCTCTGAATCTTTACTGCTCTGTAGCAACAATCTGTACTGCTTTACAGCTAAATGGCTTTTCCAGTAACAAGTAGCGGTATCGGCTACATTGCAGTTTTATGTCACATTGCATTACACACAGCCTTACAAGCAAGCAGGCGGAGGCAATAATCAATGTGCTCACCTAGATTGCCCTCTCTGTTGCATTTACATCTACTTTAGGCACTACGACAGCTTAGCATTACATTTGATATGTGACCGTAAACAGGAAGCAGGGGTAATGTAGTGTGAATTAACACAAAATATTCCTTTTACCCTTTTAGTACACATCATCATTGACGTATGATGGTGTGCTAGTGATGGCGGAGGCGTTTCGAAATCTGCGCAGACAGAAGATTGACATCTCTCGCAGAGGCAATGCTGGAGACTGCCTGGCTAACCCAGCTGCTCCTTGGAATCAGGGCATTGACATGGAACGAACGCTGAAACAGGTGAGAGCGGGTGGGATTGTGCAAGACAGATGAGAGCTGATGCTGTGAGCCAGGTGAGAGTGGGCAGGAATCTGTAAGGCAGCTATGAGTGGGTGGGACTTTGTACGACATGTGGCAGTGGGAAGTGTTGTCACGATACTAGAATTTCTAACTTCGATACGATACCTTGAAAAATATCGATATTCTATGCCATTTTCGATACCACGGAGAAAAAAACTGCCACAATATTAAGGGGGACGTTTTTTTATTTAAAGCTAAATATAACAAGTCTAGAAAATGACAATGAGGTATATTTTACATGAACAAAAATGTCCTGATTTCTGCTCGCAGTGGGTTTTTAATACGTGCCCGCACTATTCTCTGACATTAACTTCCCTTTTGCCATTTAACCAGAGCAAATGAGACGAGTGCGTCACGTGTGGTGTTTGTCAACGCGCCTTTAGAGAGAAGTGAAAGTGACCGCTCGGCTAGTATTCGATACTTCGGGAAATTAGTATTGGTATCGTTCAGATATTTCAGTATCGATATTTATTCGAAATATTGATATTTTTGACAACACTAGGAGTGGGTGGATATCTGTTTGACAGGTGGGAGTGGGAGGGAATCTGTATGACAGGTGGGAGTGGGAAGGACTCTGTAGGACAGGTAGGAGTGGGTGGGTATCTGTTTGACAGGTGGGAGTGGGAGGGAATCTGTATGACAGGTGGGAGTGGCAGGGACTCTCTAGGACAGGTGGGAGTGTGAGGGAATCTGTAGGACAGGTGGGAGTGGGAGGGACTCTATAGGACAGCTGAGAGTTGGAGGGAATCTGTACGACAGGTAGGAGTGGGTGGGTATCTGTTTGACAGGTGGGAGTGGGAGGGAATCTGTATGACAGGTGGGAGTGGGAGGGAATATGTAGGACAGGTGGGAGTGGGAGGGAATCTGTAGGACAGGTGGGAGTGGGAGGGAATCTGTAGGACAGGTGGGAGTGGGAGGGAATCTGTAGGACAAGTGGGAGTGGGAGGGAATCTGTAGGACAGGTGTGAGTGGGCGGGACTCTGTAGGACAGGTGGGAGTGGGAGGGAATCTGTAGGACAGGTGGGAGTGGGAGGGAATCTGTAGGACAGGTGGGAGTGGGAGGGAATCTGTATGACAGGTGGGAGTGGGCGGGACTCTGTAGGACAGGTGGGAGTGGGAGGGAATCTGTAGGACAAGTGGGAGTGGGAGGGAATCTGTATGACAGGTGGGAGTGGGTGGGACTCTGTATGAAAGGTGGGAGTGGGCGGGATTCTGTATCAATGGTGACAATGGCTGTATCCAAAATCACATACTTCCTTACTATATAGTAGGCGAAAAACTGTATTTGACAAAAGTAGTATGTCTGAATTTACAGCACTCATAAGAGAGTGGGCATAAGTACCTTCATTCGACGAGATTCTGAAATGTGGTATATGAATGTGGTACATTCAGATTACACTCATACTACACACACTCAATATGATATACAAAGAACTATTGTAGTCAAAATAAGTACCTACTAAAAAGAGTATGTGATTTTGTATGCAGCCAACGAATGGGATGCTGTCTGACAGGTAACAGTGGGCATGACTCTACAGGTGAGACTGGGCAGGACACTGTCTGAAAGGTGAGTGGGTGGGACTCTATGGGACATGTGAGTGGGTGGGCTCAGGTAAGACTGCAAGATGTTGTCTGAAAGGTGAGTGTGGGTGGGACTCTAAAGGAAAGGTGGGAGTGGGTGGGTTTTAAGACAGGTAAGACTCCAGGATGCTGTTTGAAATGTCAATGTGGACAGGAGTCTGTACACCAGGTGGGAGAAGGACTCGACATAACAGGTGAGGCTGTGCAAGATGCTGTCTGACAGGTAAGACTGGACGGGTGCCGTCTATGACAGGTGAAAGTGAGGTAAGAGTGGGCGGGACTATATGCAGGTGGGAGTAGGCGGGGCTTTCCCTGAAAGGTGAGAGTGGCCGGGACTCTGTATGACAGACAACTTGGTGGAACTTCATGGGGGCTTTAAAACCGCAAGATGCAAAGGATGTTGCATAAATTAGCTATCAAAGTGGTTTAATCACTCTGACTCTACCTAAAAGTTTAATCCACTCAGCAAAATAAATAGCCATAAATGATAATTTTGTTCCATGCTTACCAAATGAGATGTGTGTAACTGCCTTACTAATACTTCTTTGTGTGTGTGTGTTTGTATGTAAAGGTAAGAATCCATGGTCTCACTGGGAATATCCAGTTTGATCATTATGGACGCAGAGTCAACTACACCATGGACGTCTTTGAGCTAAAGAGTAACGGCCCCCGCAAGGTCAGACACAAAACACACTTTCATGCATTTAGACACACACAAGCAATATTTATACAGATACACATCGTAAATTCACCCAGAAGCCCCCCCCACACACACTGGATTGATTATCCTGTCGTCTATCATCTGCAGATCGGTTACTGGAACGACCTGGATAAATTGGTTTTGGTCCAGAATGAGCTCTCAATGGGCAACGACTCCGCTATGGAGAACAGGACGGTTATCGTCACGACTATAATGGTAATGTACTCACAACCAACATCTGCAGTCTTACACACATAGCGCCATCTAGAGGGAGCAGGACATATTCTTTCAGTTAGATATACTTGAATAAAATTGCCTGCATTGCTTACTGACTGTATTGTGAGAGGAACAAGGAAAGAAAGCGAGCCAGTGAAAGAGAGAAAGAGAGAGGGCTTGTTGGTGCAATAGTTCAATTATCATGTTAAACTCATCAGTTCTGCCATAGATAATGGAACAAGGGGGTTACACTGAAGAAAGAAGTTTACAAATGAGTTTTAGGTTGATGTTTTAATTTCCCTTAAAACTGCGCCACAGTTACCATAGATTCCAACAAATCACCATAGTTATTAAGGAAACATCCCACTCGCTGGCTAAAAACATCTTGATTTTGGTTGGCGGTGTCACACCTACCGACTGTTTTTGCTGAAACGTCAAAAGTCTGTCACATTCAGTGATTAATAATGGATGAGATGACAGACTGAAAGACTGCCAGTGACATTTCCATCCTATTTTGTCACGGATTGCTGAAACACGAACAGGAGCTGCATGCAAGCAATTATAATAGAATGAATGTACATACGAAAATTCAGATACGCTATGTGACTTTGCATTCGTTGTCAATTCTTAAGCCTGAGCACATTTACATTTACATCAATGCATTTGGTAGACGCTTTTACCTGAGGTAACTTGCATTGCATTCATGCATTCTCTGGCAATGGAGCCCATGACCTTGACTTTACTGGTTTAAGCTACAGGAATGCCATATCACACACAGAAGAAGCTCACTGGTCACTGCCAAGACCAGGAGAGCTGCCCACGTACAGGCTCAGATTATTTCAAACTAGCTAAAAGTTGCTTCAAAGTCAGGGGCATTAACAAAAAAGTTGAGTCGCTATCTGACCTCTGGTTCTCCAATAGAGAATCTTCTACAGTTTGAAGCTCAAAGCTAAAATAAGATTAGAAAGACACCAGTATTAAAGCCCTAAAAATTCAGAGCCTTTTAGCAGTTGAAATTAGACAGACTCCAGGCGTTCATGTTTTAGAAAAGATGCATCTGAACAAATCTTTTGAGCAGGATTGGATATTGTTTGAAATAAAGGCTGCATTTACACTCCAGGTCTCGATGCCCCTTTTAAAAGTGACCCGTATCCGATTTTTGCATTTACACTGTACACTGCTGAAACTACCAAATGTAGACGTTCTGACCCGGAAAATTAAGTAAAACGGCACGAAATGCAATGGATGCAGATGCGAATAAAATTATCCAGTGTTTTTTTTTCCACAATATTTTGAAAAACATTATTGTCTATTTTTCTAAAAGTTTGTATATTCAGTATTTTGAGCTGAATTTCCAGTGGTTGTATAATTATTAGTTATAAATAAGTATAATTATAAATAATTTTGGTATTTTGGCAGAAACTATGGTTACTGTGGTGAACTCTGTTAGGGTTTAAATAGGGAACAAGAGCGCTAGAAAATTATACCTTAGCAGGCTCCTCCTCTCTCTCTCTCTCTCTCTCTCTCTCTCTCTCTTTCTCTCTTTTCTTTTCTGCCGTGCGCTTTTTAAGGCGATGGAGAATTTTACCTCTGCAGGATCATCGTTTCCATCACTGCTAAAGAATCCACTGTTCAGACACTGAGCAGAGAGAAGAGGACGAGACAGCCGAGAGACATCAGAGATAGTGCATGATTCAGCGGTTTTCACACACTCCTTCAGCTGGGACCGCCGCGTTAAACTTTCACTAACATTCATCCCACGTACCTGAGCTGTGTAAAAAGCAGCTTTGTGGGTATTTCGTTTTGTCTTTTTGTTAAGGCTTGCCCTTGCTTTATGAATTATCCCTGCATGATACTATATTCTAGAAAGAAAGTAGTTTTTATAATTTTTAAATGTAATAATTTTCTCCACCTATGCAACCATGTTCTTGCTAAAAAAAGGTCACATGGACATTGACACAAACCAATCATAGCATTTAGGGATGCACCGATATCATTTTGTCTGATACCGATAACCGATAATTCTTTATTTGGAAACCAGATAACTCTTTATTTGGAAACCGAATTAGAACCAGATAATTCTTTATTTGGAAACCGATACATTCTTTATTTGGAAACCGATAACTCTTTATTTGGAAACCAGATAACCGATAATTCTTTATTTGAAAACCAATAACCGATATATTGGACTGTAAATCAAAATGTAAATTGTTATATCATTTTAGAGAGCCTGATTACAAAAACAGAAAAACACCTAATAACATGAAATATTTTATTGGTTTACCTTCATGTCACGTGACTGTGCTGTAGGTGTGCTCACGCATATTGTAATAACGAGGTTTTATTGTTTTTTGCAATTACGATTTATAAGCTGGGAATTTTTGGAGAACTCGACTTGTAGAAAGTCACGTTTTGTCATTTCAAAATTATGATAATTACATGCACAATATTAGAATATAAACTTCAAATCTCATGGGGACTTATAAAATATAATATAAATATGTAATATACGTAAATATACGGTCGAAGCGGTTCTAAGGGATCTGTGTGTTAGTTTACTGTTGAACATCTTGCTAATTTAATGCCAGTTAACCTTAATATAAAAAACAAAGGTTGTGGCAATATAGCAAATAATGATACATTTGAAAATAATAATCTACTTGGATACTTGGGAGAAATGTGGAGGCTGAAGGTCAAGCTCATCTCTGTCTTCAGCGTTCGCCGTTGGCGTTTCACATTTCCCACAATGCACTGCACACTCACCCTGAGCGCCGACGCCAATCTGATCTGAAACGCCACATTAAATCTGAACAAATAAAACATTTTGTTCCTCATTAAATATATCCGTTGCGTTATATTAGCAGAATTGGTTGCGAATGGCATTTCAAACAAGAACTGTGTAATTACACAATGCGAGTGCAAACAAACGGGGCGATTCGTCCCATAAATAGACACGTTAATTAATCCGATGAGAGTCCTCGAGTTCGACCGAGCGTGAGTGTGACAGATGCAGAGAAGCGGATCTCCATGCACAAGCAACACATCCAGATGTGTGTGTGATAGATAGGCAGTGTGTGTGTGTGGTTTGATGGGTGTGACGTGGGCGTCGGGCACACACAGAGAGAGAGAGAGAGAGAGATTGCTGAGTAACTGATAGCTGTAATTAGTGTAACTCCAGGCTGAGGAGATGCGAGGCGTGTTTCCTCAATGTAACGTTCATTAACTCCACGCCTGCAGACAGAAGCATATTTATCTACAGTGAAGCCTGTGAGATCACGAGAGAAGCCGTTCCAGTCTCACACACACACACACACTCTCTTTTCTCACATTGATGTCCTTTCATCCTGTCCTCTCATTGAAAGCTGTTACTACTCGCTTTAGAAGTGGAGAGACCGTTTCAGTGGAATTATTATTATTATTATTACAGTAATAATTCAGTTCATTTCCCTGCTTAATTTAAGTTCAAGCGAATTTTCCAATTTAAAATGAATCGTTCATTTTTAAAATGAAAATGCATTTATATTTTACTCGGTCGTGCCGTTTCTTGAACGTTTAGGATCCATAAACATAATACAAAAGTGTCTGTAAAGCACCACAAAAGTCATTTTTGGATATCTACATCTATGAACAGAATCGGTGGCATTAAAAACCACAGATAAAGGTGATAAAAGTTAAAAATTATTTGCCGTGCTTTCCACTTTTCTTCAATTATTCCCTCATATATTTATAATATACAAGTAAATATATAAAAATACTTTTTTTTTAAAAAAGTATTTAAAAAATACAAGTATATTTGTTGTAAACTTTGTGCATTACTAAATCATTTATATAATTATTGGTAAATATAATTTATTTAATACTAAATATCACAAGTATGTTAACTCCAAACACTTTTAGTTGAGTAAATATACTTACATTTTTCTCTTGTATATATATTTTTGTAAATATATACATTTATTTACAAATAAATCAGAAGTATATTTACCCCAAATACAATTTTTGTTCAGTAAATATACTTTTTTAAATAAATGATTAATTACAAGTAAAAATTTGGTTTAATAGTTTCAAAATCATATATGTACAAATAAAAGTTAATTTACATACATATGACTTATTTAAAAAGAAATCACAGTATATTTACTCCAAACACAATCTTATTCAGAATGTTAATATAAAAATTAATAATTTAATTATGAGTATACTCATTTAATGAGCATACTCATTCGAAACACACTTTGTCTATTTATACACAATTAGGGACAATAAGAAATGCTTTACAACAGTAGACCCACAGATCCATAAACTAAAAAAACTTTTCTTAAACCTTCATGTTTACATTCTGCTGTCATGTGCCTTCATATCCACCGAGTTTCCATATCAAAGTGAAAGAAAATGTGGCAACTGAAAGAACATGTAAAACAATGTATATTCACTGTAAAATAGTTGACTATCAAATGAATGTACTTTGACATTTACGGTGTTGTTTGTGTGTGTAAACGACTCTAATGTTTAGAATGATAGAGATGTTCTCTTAATTTTATTTTTAATATAAGAACTTGTTTAATGTAATTTGCTGTATTTATATCATTTGACCATCATTGACCTGTTGACTGCACTTTGAATGAAGTTTGAATGAAGTCCATGTTTTGCATAATTCTCACAGAGTTGTATAAATGTGTTGAAATCGTTCAAATAAATATTTTGATTTATAGTGGTAATCTTGTTGGTCATGTATGGCCCAAGTGTACACAAGAGTAGTGCACTGCATTTAGGGAACACTCATGTATGTATAATGTATATCTCAACAAACTCATGTAATGTTTATGAGTGAGTATCAATGGAGTTACTAAATTGAATAATAAATGGATTTTTATTATATAACACTTTAGATAAGCATCTATACTAGTGCTTTAAAGAATCCAAAAACCAAGAAACTCATGTGAAGAAACTAGAATGAAACATCAAGGACTTTTTAATCTCTCAAGAACCCTATAAAACCGAAAATGGTTCTTAATAAGAAGTTGATGTTCCAAAGTTCCAAGATTCTAAAGAACCTTCATTTTTAAATGTGTGAAAAGAAGTTGGTGGTTCCAAAGTTCCAAAGAACCTTCATTTTTAAAAGTGTAATTACTAATACAGTTTAATTCTGAGGTCAGCTTGACCATCCCTACCCACCTCTCTCTGTACGTGTGTGTGTGCCGTGTGTGTTTAGGAAGGACCGTACGTGATGTTCAAGAAGAACTGGGAGATGTATGAAGGGAACGACCAGTTTGAAGGATACTGCGTGGATCTGGCGTCCGAGATCGCCAAGCACATTGGAATCAAGTACAAGATCTCCATTGTTCCGGATGGGAAGTACGGAGCCAGGGATCCAGAGACCAAGATCTGGAACGGGATGGTTGGGGAGCTGGTGTACGGGGTGAGAAGAGTGTGTGTGTGTGTGTGTGTATTTGCATATACAAACTAATGCTGAAAAGATTTAATCATGTCTTTGAAGTCTCTTCTGCTCATCAAGGCTGCATTTATTGCATTAAAAATACGATCAAAAAGTGAATATTGTAAAAATATTATTGGAATAAAAAATAAATAGTAGGTGAATATATAGTAAAGTGCAATTTATTCCTAGTCTTCAGTAAACTAAAACTTCTTTACTAAGACTATTAACAGTGTCATTTGTGTAATTGAATTAAAGCTTGAATACATATCAATATTAGATGGAAAAACTTAACTTAAATTTAAGGAAAATTGGCAACATAAATAAATTGAATAAGTACTAAAATGAATAAAAATGAGAAAAAAATACAAAAGCACATACACTCTAAACAATGCTGTTTTTTAACCCAAATTTGGGTAAAATATGAACAAAACCCAAATGTTGGGTTAAAAATGTTATTTAAATTTAAATCCAACTTAAAACTTTCACTTTCAACTGTAAATTTTTTAATCGCATTTTTGACCCAAATTTGGGTTCAAACAACCCAGCATTTTTAGAGTGTACTCAAATTAAAATGAAAACTGAAAATGGACGCTATTACAAAATATCAATAAACTCTATAAATAATACCAAAATAACACAGATGAGACCTTATTGTAAGGCATTTCATGTTTACAAAAGCCGAGTAGTTAGATTAGCCCGTTTGCTCAAATTGTTTGCAGACAACTATTGAATCGTCCAAGTCAATTTACATCTTTAATTTCCAAACCAATAAGACAAAACCCGTAATAAACAAGTAAATCAGGCAGAGAAAGAAATTGGTTTCCATGAACCAACGGCACATTCAGTAATTTCCGTGTGTAAATCCTCCGGCAGAACTGAAGGTGTGCAAGACTGTTGTCAGGGATGAACGTGGCGTTTGGTTTACACTCGAGACGTTTTCTCTTTTAATATTAACACCATTATTCAGCGCGCAAGTGCATAAACTCAGTCACTGGTACACGTGGCCTCTCTGACACCTCGCAGCGGAAGGCAAACGCTCCTGCCGTCGAGTGTTAATGAGCTCAGGGAGAGGACAGATGCACATCTCTCTGCCCCATTAAACACACACTCTCATCCGTCGATACACTCTCTGAAGAGCTCCGCGAGAGGCTCGCAAACGTCACAATGGCATTCAAAATCTCCACAGAAAGATTTATGGATTTAACAATAACGAATACAACTTTCACGAGAGAACAGAGAGTGTTAAAACAAAATGATTAAACGCTGGCTTGGTCAACTGCAAATATTTCTGTGTGTATTTCACCATTGATGCGGACAACCAGTGCTAGGTTCATTGTGTCCTTATTAGTGCTGTCAAACGATTAAAATATTTAATCGCGATTAATCGCATTAATGTCATAGTTAACTCGCTGATTAATCGCACATTTTTATCTATTCTTAATGTCTTTTGATTTCTTTTTGTTACATTTTTTTCTCATTTTAATGCTCTTATCAACATGGAAAAGTGGATTGGCTTCTTTAGTGCAAATGTTTTTTTTTTATTATTATTATTGAAAATAACATTGGAATAGTGTTCAATTTCACTCTAACATATATAGCCTAAATAATCTCTCACACAATGGTCCTGATATTGACGAGGGGGTGGAGAATTTGCATCATCTGTGTGTGTGTGTGTGTGTGTTTGCTTGGCCATCATCAAGTGGTGTTTCAGGCTGGACGTGCTGCGATGATGATAGCTCAGTTCATAATGAGAAAACATACAGATCGCTTTGGTCTTGTCAATGGGACAATTTGGCAACTTTTTAAAAGTAAACTTTACATTCAGAATCTCATTGGCATCCATTTCGGCGTCTCGCGCTCGTCATCCACTCAAAACATAGCGTTACTATTTGGCCGGCTCGCAAGCTGAAACGAGTGTGTGCGGCACAAAACATCCTCGCGCTGCGCTCTGAAACCCATTCATTCAATTGCTTGCGCCGCGCGAGGACGTTTCGTTGCTTCTTCGACCAAAGCGCAAGCGAATCTCAGCTAGACCGGAAACAAAACATCAGGCACGCCGCACACACTCGTTTGGGCTTGCGAGCCGGCTTTGAGTGGATGACGAGCGCGAGACGCTGAAATGGACCAGGACGCATGCCGCGTCCTGTTGCAAAAGTATGTGAAAAAACTACAAAGTTTGCTAGGACAAAAAGACCGTTAATCGCGCGATAAAAAAATTAACGCCGTTAAAATGGGTTTGCGTTAACGCCGTTAATAACGCGTTTAACTGACAGCTCTAGTCCTTATTTTTAAGTCTTATTCAAAAATTCGTATTTTTTTACAGAAAAATTGCCAGTTGTGGTTTCCGGAATAATACAACAAAATGAGAACAATTTGACAGATCAAGCAGTTTAAAATTGTTGTAATTTACAAAAATACCCCAAACTAGTTCACAGTGCAGTCAATATGGCAAAACAAAACCCTTCAGGATCATCCTTATCACCCGTCTAGGTTCATTTTGCAACAATGACTGTTAAATGTACATTATCCTACATTTCAAAGGGTCGTGATGCAAAAAAAATCAAATTTGCCTTGATATATAAGAGGTCTTTAAGCTATGAAACTTGCAGGATGTTTTAATTATACAATGCATCTCCCTTTTTATAAACAAAGCATTTATTTATGATTAGTTCACCCAAAAATGAAAAGCCTGCCATTAGTTAATTAAAAAGTCATCTTTAGAACACAAATGAAGATCTTTTTAATGAAATCTGAGAGCTTTCTGTCGCTCCATTGACAGTCTACGCAACTACTACTTTCAAGCCCGAGAAAGGTAAAAACATTTCTGTGTCGTTTCACAAAATGGAGGTTAAACCACTGGAGTCACGTGTTTTACTTTAACAATGATTTTACTAACTTTCTTGGGCTTGAAAGTGGTATTTACGTAAAATTTTCTGGGTGAACTAACACTTCGATCGAGCTCCAAAAACGGCTCGTCTTGATATTAAAGTCCCCCTGTAATTTGATCACGTAAAACTTAACCAAAATGACACATTTAAATGTTTTTTTCTTGAAAAAATGTTTTAATGCTTTAAAATAGCTTGAATGTAACTTCTCATTTAGTATGTGTGGTTCTATGAATATGCAAATGAGCCCCGCCTCCAGTCACTCGCTCAGCTCAGAGATCCACTGGTTGACGATCACACGTTAATCTGATTGGTTACAAGGTCGTTTGTGACGTCAGAAACACCAGCGATTTCAAAGCGTGTTTTTGAGACTGTCTTTGGTTCACTGCAGTTTTAAGGAGGAAATACTCAGCAATGGTGTCGTCTTATAAACTTACACATGCTTTGTCTTAAAGTGTTTTAAAAACACCACATACACACATAAACAACATTAAAAGCTGGATTTACACCACAGGGGACTTTAAAGGCTGACATTTGTCTACTGGATGTCTGGATGTGAGCGTCACGTCAAACGCAAACAGAAGCCATTATAATGACTGGCGCTGTCTACACTAATACAGTTTTCAGTTTCTGACATCACACACTTGAGTCTGTCGACAACAGGACAAGTGGAAGAGTGATGAGCGTTCACTTTGACACGTCCAGTTTAAACATCTTTTTTTCCGCTTACTCATAGGTGAAACTCAAAATAAAAAATTTTATATCGTGCAAAAGGTAATTTATTTCAGTAATTCAACTTAAAAGCTGAAACTAATATATTATATAGACTCATTACATGCAAATTGAGATATTTCAAGACTTTATTTCTTATAATTGTGATGATGACGACCTACAGCTTATGAAAACCTTTTCACAATATTCTAATTTTTAAATTTGGGGTTTTCATAAGCCATCATTATCACAATTATAAGAAATAAAGACTTGAAAATTGGCATTTTGCATGCAATGAGTCACACAAGAAATATACACGCGCATTCATAAATATACACCATAATGCTTACATAAGAAATGACCCAAAAACCCAGACTGTTATGATTACATCATCAAATATTGAGAGGAATAGTTCATTATTTTTCCTCATAAAAGACATTAAGTGAACAGCATAATCCACAGCGCCATAACAAAAGAAATGATATTGTCCTTGCAGTCAGATGAATGTGATCACACACAGAGTCTGGTACTGAGACAGAATACATAATTAAAATAATTGTGTTTTCTTCTCCGGCTGGACACAAAAACAAACGTACAGAGCGAACGGTGTAGAGGGATTCACACACACATACCGTGTTACTCTCACAAGCTGGTTCTCTCACACTATTTTTATGTGCATTTTGGGATTTCGCATAAAAAAATGCTGGATGGACTTGAAAGTTTTAAGATGCACATAAACTCTAAACATTTGCATGAAAAAACTCGTTTGAGGCGGATACATTTATATGCGATGAGAAGACGTGCATAAACTATCTTGGAAACACATTTAGCAAACAACAACAAAACTCATGTGACTGCCTAAACAGACATGATTGGATATCTGCAGTAACCAGCAGACCAATCACATTGCAGCATCTCAAACGTTGGTCTCAGAATGATTTATGATGGAAGAAAAAAGCAGAAAACTCAATTTTTATTACAGAAATTGTACGCCAGTTTCCCATTAAGTCACGATTTGATCTCTTGAGCATATGGGGATTGAAACGTTGCTTTATTCGCAATGTTATTATTTTATGTGAAGTACTAATTTTGCAGTTCAACAGGGAAACATGACTTAAAGTCAGTGCAGTTCATGAATTTAGACTAATTTAACCAACAAGTTTTTTAACTTTATTTTTTCTATTAACATATTTTATAATGTTATGTGATGTTAATGCAATATATTTAAATAACGTCAATATAAAATATTTAAAAAAAATTAATTACTTTTTATATTAACATTATTTTATATTTTAAATGTTAATATTAAAATATATAAGGCAAAAAGATTTTTCACATTATATAATTTTATTTATATTTTAACATTTTAATAGTTATATTTTTATTTTTAAATATTATTTGTAGTGTTATTAATTTTAAAATGTTACACAAAACAGTTTCATTCAGTATATAATTACAACTGATTTTTGTTTTCTGCAAAAAAAGGATAAAAAGTATTTTTTTTCTTTGATGACAATTTCATTAGCATTCATTCATAGACATCTAAAAAGTAAGCAGACAAATATTGTCAAAAGAGCTTTTTTTAAGCAAATGTAGTAAATATTCAAGGAAAATCTGACTTGCAATATGGACAATTTTGGATTCTTTTTATGTATTTGTTTGCTTTGCACAACATGTTTTGATGAATCTAAAAGCGGCGTTTGGTTCAAGGCTTAATTCTCCTCATTAAGGAAGTTTTTGCAACACAGCTGGAGAAAATAAATGGGAAATATATTTTCAGAACCAAGGCTGCTGAAAAAGCATACACACACTTTCTCTCTCTCTTTCTACTCAGTGGGAGTGAGGATGTCACACAGACACACGTACACACTTTACAGGACATGCGAATTCAGACATTACTCACATGAAATTACATGAGCCAAATCTGCTCCTCAGTTCCAGCTTGTGAAATTGCAGAAAATAAATGTTAATTATGAGCTTTGTGATCCTTAAGGGATTGTTCAGAAAAAGACAGTTTTTGATTAAAACCCTGCTCAGCGTCAGACTCTCCATCCCGTGTCTTGAGGCGCAGACGAGCTTCACAGATTTGTGTTCTGACCCCTCTCGTTCCCTCTATTGCTAGCGGCCTATAATTAAATCTAGCAGCGAAACCCCTTCTTGTATTCCTACAGGACCAGGAGGGCCAAAACATTCCCTACTGTGACCTTTCACTGTTGTGAAACCACTGAGCCAGTGTAAATATTACGGTACGCCAGTCCCTCGGATGCCCAAGAGCCTCCATTCATTGATAAAACCGCCTCCATTTACAACTGCTTGAATCCTGGCCTTTTAAACTCGCAATATGCTTCACTGCAGTAAATGGGTTATAAAAAGGGAAGTGCATTGCTCCAATTTTTTACAGAAGGTATTTTAACATCTTGGCCCGTTAAGGAAGGCAGGATGGTGGAGAGTAACGCTGTTATAAAGACACAGCACAGCTACTGGGAAATTGGCTCACTTAAAGCACTTCACATCTCTCTCTGTCTTTATCTGATATTACCAGGTCTTTACCGCAATACAGGGTTCCTCATGACCTTAAACATTCATGGGTCACACGGATATATGTTCTTTTCTCCTCTTTTTGTTTTAGATTAGTTGGCGTCTCAGTTTAGTAAGAAAATTGATGCTTTCATTTCTCTACAATATCAAAACATAAAAAAAGTCATATTCTACAGTTTTAAAGCATTTGGTCCCAGTAAAAATGATATTAAGCAGCAAAAATGGTCAATGTTGACAATTTTGATAACATTGATTTCTTAAGGAATAAATTACATTTTAAAATATAGTAGAAAACAGTTCTATTGGATTGTAATATTTCACAATATTACTGTTTTGTACTGTATTTTTTATTAAATAAATACAACTCTAAGAAGATAGTACAAATATTACTTTATATATATATATATATATATATATATATATAAAAATTTCAAATGGCATTTAGAGGCTTTTGCATCTGAACTTTCATATCATATATATATATATATATATATATATATATATATGCCATTTAAGGGAAATTACTGAACTTTAATATACAAGCTTGATAAAAATGATCATTTAGAAGAAAATTTCAAATGGCACTTAGAGGCTATTGCATCTGAACTCTTCATATATACTGTATATATATATATATATATATATATATATATATCTGTATGTGTATATATATATATATATATATATATATATAAATACTGTGTATAAGTGTGTGTGTTTAAATGGATAGTTCATCCAAAAATGAATCTGTTCATTTCCTCACTTCGTAAACCTTTAACTTTCTGTTAAGATTAAAGTCAATGGGGTCCACATTTGTATTCTTCAAAATATCTTCTGTTGGGCTTAGACTGACATAAGGGCAAAGTTAGCAATGACAGAATTTCATTTGCACATGAACTATCATTTTAAATACACAACAAACACTGAAAAATCATCTGACTATAAAAAAAACCAAGCAATGTTAGAAAACCATGTTCACATGAGACATTGGATTCGCTTCTATAAGAGACCAAGATTTCGCTTCTATAAATGTGACCCTGGATCACAAACCCATTCACACGTCGCACGGGTGTATCTGTGGCAATAGCCAACAACACATTGTATGGGTCAAAATGATCAATTTTTCTTTTATGCCAAAAATCATTAAGATATTAAGTAAAATATCATGTTCAATGAAGATTTTTTGTAAATTTCCTCCTCAGATTCCAGATTTGTATTAATTGTCAAAAAATGTTCCTACCCTAACAAACCATATGGAAAGCTTATTTACTCAGCTTTCAGATGTCCAAAAAATAGACCCTTATGACTTGGTTTTGTGGTCAAGGGTCACAAATAATCAGAATGGAAACATCAGAACGTTTTCCTTTCTCCCGCAGAAAGCGGAAATCGCTGTGGCCCCTTTAACCATCACTCTGGTCCGGGAGGAGGTGATCGATTTCTCCAAGCCCTTCATGAGTCTGGGCATCTCCATCATGATCAAGAAGCCGCAGAAGTCCAAACCTGGCGTCTTCTCCTTCCTGGACCCGCTGGCCTACGAGATCTGGATGTGCATCGTGTTCGCCTATATCGGCGTGAGCGTGGTGCTCTTCCTGGTCAGCCGCTTCAGCCCGTACGAGTGGCACACCGAGGAGCCCGAGGACGGCTCCGACGGTCCGCCCAGTGACCAGCCCCCCAACGAGTTCGGCATCTTCAACAGTCTCTGGTTCTCTCTGGGCGCCTTCATGCAGCAGGGCTGCGACTTCACACCCCGGTAAGGCATCGGAGATAGACGGAGAGATGGATGGATGGATGGATGGATGGATGGATGGATGGATGGATGGATGGATGGATGGATGGATGGATGGATGGATGGATGATACATAGATGGAGAGATGGATGGACGGAGAGATGGATGGAGAGATGGATAGATGGAGAAATGGATGGATAGATGGTTAGATAGAGAGATGGATAGATGGATGGAGAGATAGATAAATGATAGATGAGATGGATAGATGGAGAGATAGATGAAGAGATGGATAGATAGATGGATGGAGAGATGGAGAGATAGATGGAGAGATGGATATATGGGAGAGATAGATGGATGGATGGATAGATGAGAGATAGCTGGACGGATAGATGGAGAGATGGATATATGGAGAGATAGATGGACAGATGAGATAGATGGAGAGATGGATGGATATATGGTTAAATAGATGGAGAGATGGAGAGATGAGAGATGGATTGATGGAGAGATAGATGGATAAATGGAGAGATGGATGGATAGATGAAGAGATGGATGAAGAGATGAGATAGTTGGAGAGATGGATGGATATATGAGGAGATGGATAGATAGATGGATGAAGAGATGAGAGATAGATGGAGAGATGGATGGATGGATAGATGGAGGTGGATGGATAGATGGAGGTGGATGGATGGAGAGATGAGATGGATGGATAGATGGAGAGATGGATGGATAGATGGTTGAGATAGATGAAGAGATGGATAGATGAGAGATGGATTGATGGAGAGATAGATGGATAAATGGAGAGATGGATGGATGAGATGGATAGATGGATGAAGAGATGAGAGATAGTTGGAGAGATGGATGGATATATGAGGAGATGGATAGATAGATGGATGAAGAGATGAGAGATAGATGGAGAGATGGATGGAAAGATGAGAGAATGGATGGATGGATGGATAGATGGAGAGAATGGATGGAGGGATAGATGAGATGGATGGATAGATAGATGGAGAGATGGATGGATAGACGACAGATGGATGGAGAGATGGATGGATAGATGAAGAGATGGATGGATGGATAGATAGATGATAGGTGGATGGAGAGATGGATAGTTTTATTTCTGACAAGAGTTCAATTTTAGGGTGAACTAAGCCTTTAACTGAAAGACATCTTCAGAGTCTGGAAAACTAAAGTGTTTGAAAACAAGCACATATGCTTCATGTAGAGCTTTTTAAAGTAGTGGCCCATTAACTACAGTCTCTCACAGCATTTCCAGGCATTTGCTTAAGTGCTTACAGAACTGTCAAGGGCTGGAGTGTGTGATCACATTTGTCAGCGAGTGAACGCAACAGCCCCAGCATCTCAGCTGTGCTAAAGACCTCATCAACTCTTTGTAAACACTAGATGTGTTCAGACAGTGATGCTGATGTCTGATACACTCAAAAACAAGCGCTACTAGCAACTTACAGTGCAGTGAGGTGACAATTTCCTGCAGGATTTCATCTGACTGTATTCGATTTTTTGACAAAAACCCTTTCAATATATCTCCATGTTAAAAATTCTCTGAGAGAGTTAATTTTCTTGAGTATGTCCAGCATTAATGTAAATATTACACACTTTCATAAGACTTGAGACCCTTCGGACCAAACGATGAACGAGAGTGACGGTACACCTGAGCAGAACAAAGCTCTCTCACATACATTTCCAATGTTTTTAAACCTGAAAAACAACGGGATGTTCAAAGACATCCATCAAGCACATGCACATATAGAAAAACAGAGTGGATGGAGACTTAAATTCCTATTCACATCACACAGCAATAGCTGTATTTTCTCAAAGTAATTCTCAAAAATGAATGCAAAGTGATTCGAATTCAGAACCGAGTTTGGCCTGACACAAACGAATGATTCATTCACATATACACATACTTATATAAATAACTTTGTGTACTTTTTTATATTCTTTATACTTTCCCCTGAAAAGGAGACAAGATTTTGTGCATTTAATGGCATTATTTCTTTGAGTGCTTAATTTCCCTAATTTTGATGGCAAAATGTTTTGGCAAATACAAAATGAAATGCCATACAAATGATGATACATTTTGTGCATAATAGCACCCAGTACCATATAATAATGAAAACGTGGAAAGTAGAAAGTGAGAACAGTAAAAAGATGGAAAATTCTGTCAATGGTTGGAAAGTGTTGTTCCATAAATGATGGAAAAGCCTTGTTTCATAAATGACAGAAAATTCAGTAAATGATAGAAAAAGGTTGTTTCATAAATGACAGAAAATTCAGTAAATGATGGAAAAGCGTTTGTTTCTTAAATGACGGAAAAGCGTTGTTTCATAAATGACAGAAAATTCAGTTAATGTAGGAAAAGCATTGTTTTATAAATGACGGAAAAGCGTTGTTTCATAAATGACGGAAAATCGTTGTTTCACAAATGACGGAAAAGCAAGCGTTATTTCATAAATGACGGAAAAGCCTTGTTTAATAAATTACAGAAAATTCAGTTAATGTAGAAAAAGCATTGTTTTATAAATGACGGAAAAGCGTTGTTTTATAAATGACGGAAAAGCTTTCTTTCATAAATGACTGAAAAGCATTGTTTCATAAATGACGGTAAAGCATTGTTTCATAAACGACGGAAAAGCGTCTTTTCACAAATGACGGAAAAGCAAGCGTTATTTCATAAATGACGGAAAAGCCTTGTTTCATAAATGACGGAAAAGCGTTGTTTCATAAATGACGGAAAAGCGTTGTTTCATAAATGACGGAAAAGCGTTGTTTTCATAAATGACGGAAAAGCCTTGTTTCATAAATGACGGAAAAGCGTTGTTTCATAAATGACGGAAAAGCGTTGTTTCATAAATGACGGAAAAGCCTTGTTTCATAAATGATGGAAAAGCCTTGTTTCATAAATGACGGAAAAGCGTTGTTTCATAAATGACGGAAAAGCGTTGTTTCATAAATGACGGAAAAGCCTTGTTTCATAAATGACGGAAAAGCATTGTTTCATAAATGACGGAAAAGCATTGTTTCATAAATGACGGAAAAGCCTTGTTTCATAAATGACGGAAAAGCGTTGTTTCATAAATGACGGAAAAGCGTTGTTTCATAAATGACGGAAAAGCGTTGTTTTCATAAATGACGGAAAAGCCTTGTTTCATAAATGACGGAAAAGCGTTGTTTCATAAATGACGGAAAAGCGTTGTTTCATAAACGACGGAAAGCGTCGTTTCTCAAATGACGGAAAAGCAAGCGTTATTTCATAAATGACGGAAAAGCCTTGTTTCATAAATGACGGAAAAGCCTTGTTTCATAAATTACAGAAAATTCAGTTAATGAAAAGCATTGTTTTATAAATGACGGAAAATCGTTGTTTCATAAATGACGGAAAAGTGTTGTTTCATAAATGACGGAAAAGTGTTGTTTCATAAATGACAGAAAAGCGTTGTTTCATAAATGACGGAAGTGTTGTTTCATAAATGACGGAAAAGCAGTGTTTCATAAATGACAGAAAAGCATTGTTTGATAAATGATGGAAAAGCATTGTTTCATAAATGACGGAAAAGCAAGTGTTATTTCATAAATGACGGAAAAGCATTGTTTCACAAATGACGTAAAAGCGTTGTTTCATAAATGATGGAAAAGCATTGTTTCATGAATGACGGAAAAGCGTCGTTTTAAAATGGCGGAAAAGCTTAGTTTCATAAATGATGGAAAAACGTTGTTTCATAAATGACAGAAAAGCATTGTTTCACAAATGACGGAAAAACGTTGTTTCACAAGTGACGGAAAAGCATTGTTTCATAAATGACGGAAAAGCGTTGTTTCACAAATGACGTAAAAGCGTTGTTTCATAAATGACAGAAAAGCGTTGTTTCATAAATGACAGAAAAGTGTTGTTTCATAAATGACGGAAAAGCAGTGTTTCATAAATGACAGAAAAGCATTGTTTGATAAATGATGGAAAAGCAAGTGTTATTTCTTAAATGACGGAAAAGCATTGTTTCACAAATGACGTAAAAGCGTTGTTTCATTAATGATGGAAAAGCATTGTTTCGTGAATGACGGAAAAGCATCATTTTAAAAATGGCGGAAAAGCTTAGTTTCATAAATGATGGAAAAACGTTGTTTCATAAATGACGGACAAGCGGTGTTTTGTAAATAACGGAAAACAAGGTCATTGGCAGGAAAGAGTTAAAGCTCAGTCAGTTCGCTCACGCTACGCATCTTTCATTCAGGTTCTCCTCCACATATGAAAAGCTCCAATAGTCCCGATCTCCAGTAATGCACATGGCAGATACGTCCTCGTCTGAAGTGGAAAGCGGATAATTCCTGTGCTTTTGTCTGCTCCCCCCTAAGGGCTCCCGGAAGCAGAGCCACAAAATGAAAGTTGGACTTTGCCGTCTGCGTCCAGAGGCTCACCGTCTCAGCTTCCTTCAAGACAAACATTAAACTTTCATCCTGCAGCTGCATGGCAGAAAAATCACACTTTATTTTTAGAATATTCATAAGAATATAGCATTTTATTATTGATAGCTGGAGAATGCGGCACGATGAAAAATTGATGTTCGGTGTAAAGTCGAGGCCGCAGAACTGCACACATAACCAGAGTCCCCCCAACCCAAAAAAAAAAAACAGAAACAGAGCAAGAGTGACGAGTGTGTGAAGTTGTGAATGTGATCTTACTGTTGTTCTACAATTACATGTTCACGCCTTTTCTTATGAAACATTTACGTTGCACTTTCATGGCTTGTGCGTGTTGTAACGCAGGACTTAAACCTGTGTCAGGGAACTCACAGCCTTACCCATAGCTATAAAAACACAGTCCCTGCCAAACGCTGCTGGTTTGAAAGCAGAGCACACACAGATAACCAGCCGCGTCCAGGGGCTTTCTGAGAGGTTAATGGTGTCAGAAGCGTTCAGACTCTCGGAAATGTGGCACTGGCATTAGCATTAGCCTGGTCAGCAGCTCTGTGCTTTAAGGACATTACTGATCCGCACTTCTACACAGAAACTCTTTTAGTACACTCACACACACACTTTTTATTGGACTCTTTCTTCTTTCTCGTATATTACCCATGAAACGTACAGAGGGACAGAGCTATTTTTAAATTAATGTACTGTCGATTTAAATGATTGAAGGCACCAGGCGCCAGAAAATAGCTTTAGCGAGCATATGAAATTATGTCAATCGCCTTTAACATTTTTATGAATTCTAACAATGCAATGTTGTGAGAACATGAACGTGAACAAACATCCACAAACCGGCCAGGGCTGCATTGTCTCAAAAGTTTAAGCCTTGCCAATTTAAATAATTAAGTGTGTTACTCTGTGTGCAAACCTCCAAAAGCGCGCGCCTAGAAAAGAAAAAGGTTTAACGTCTTCTTGCACAATGATGTCAAAAAATGCCCGTCTCTTGTAAACATAGTCGGTTTCGTCTTAAAGGTGCTATATGTAACTTTTCTTTAAACAAAACAAAAAAAAGGATTGCCTTTGTGTGTAATCTTGAGCCTGATAACAAAAAACAAAACAAAACTGTATCTGCCGAAGCTCGTAAGGCCAAACGTGAAATCGGATCAACTTCAGGATGAAAACACGGATCAACATCAGCAGAGCGTTTGAATTATGGAGACCTCCGCTATTTTTATTGTGATAAATTTGAAGTTTTCAGATATGCTGAAATAATGGTAAACTAATGAAATAGCAAGGTCAACTACAACATATATGAGCCTTGAAGTGAACACAAAAGACTGTTTCAGGATAACAAAAAGTAGGTGCTTATGTAATTTTTATTTTATGTAATTTTTATTTTATGTACTAGATCTACTGTCTAACGTCACTCATCCACTACTATCATATTGTTTACACACATTTCCAGACACGTTCAGTGCAGTAACGTTACTTCTTATGATCTTTCTTTCTAGTTCACTAACCATTTTGGTTATCATATTATAAATTCACCTATGTTGACATTGCTGATTGTGAAAGATACATGAATAGTTAGTGAAATGCCTTATGCTAGATAACACCAAATATAACGTTATCATGGTACGCGCGTAGAGCATTAGTTCAGTCAAGCTGATAAAAGTAGCCTATTATTGTAACGTTGCAGTGGGAATTAACATGAGTTTCCAGCATGTTGTGTGATGCTTTCACTTTCAGAAATGCTTTAAGTGTGTGAACATTTTATGTGAATCCAGGTTCTGTTGTATAATATAGTTCAATATTACAGACTGATCTCATGAAATGGCATGACACGCCAATTCGATATTTCCATTTTCATAATCGCTTTTCAGCGTTTATGAATGCTGTTGACTTAACGTTATTACTGTATATAGAAATACATGACCTACCTCAACCCCGTCCCTAAACCTACCCGTCACTGGGGTTAATAGCATTTATGAGTCTCCCCTACCATCCTAGGGAAAAAAAAAAATAAAAAAATAAAAATAAAAAAATCGCTCCCCAGATGTAAATCTACATTTTGCTTTGTTTCGCTCGGACAATTAACGGCGTGTGCATTCACGCGGAATCACTTGGACATTAATGGCGTAGACGACATTCACACGGATACACGCGGATAGCTCAAAATGCCAATAGATAACACGCCACTTGACTTGTAATTGGCGTGTATGTTTGACGCAAAACTCATGATGTCAAGTTGAATATTATAATCTTATCAGTTAATGATTAATCACTAACGACGGTTGTTGTCGGTCGAGAAATTAACCGAAATGAGAGAAGCATCTCTAAAGGGAACGTAAACAGTTAAAGATAACACATGTGCATCATTATATTGGATCAATGCATTCGCTCTTAAAGTGACAGCGGCCTAATAAACCTAATTAATGTTAATCAAACAACAAAGGACAAAGACAAAATCACTATTGACTGAATACATTTTATAACTTTAACAAGGATTAATCTCTGTTTAACTCGTACAGTGAAAATGCAGTGTTTTTACATTTGATTTATTTTTACATTTCTGTGTCTGGAAAGTGAATTTTCAGAGGTATCTAAAATCTATATTCAAATAACATTCTTAGCTATTCTGTAGCTGTATTTAGTTTCCTTGCAAAAAAACGAATTACTAACTAAAACAACTAAATAGTTAAATGAAGTTGACTGTAAATTTCAGTGTAAATGCAAATCAATAACACAACTATTAAGCAAATAGGCTTACA
Source organism: Hybognathus amarus (assembly GCA_030378365.1). Classification (NCBI taxonomy): domain Eukaryota; kingdom Metazoa; phylum Chordata; class Actinopteri; order Cypriniformes; family Leuciscidae; genus Hybognathus; species Hybognathus amarus. The sequence goes on along the minus strand of JAQIUQ010001611.1, from coordinate 66,504 downwards.
AGCAAGAAATGTAGTTATAAGTTAGGTTAAAAATAAGTTATTAGTTAAGTATAATTATTAAATCATTGAATTATTGCAATAACAACTACAATCGCCATTAAACTCTCTAAACGCTTTAAATGCAGATCTTTATTATTAATGATTTAAGGAATATGTCACTTACTTTATTACTGGTATTAATTCAATAAATAGTTAAAATAGTTTGAGTATGATCACCCCGTTTACTTTCTTAATAGATATTTCTGGGCTTATTGTACACAAATAATTGATATTATTCTGAAATTGTGAAATTCTAAAAATGCATGAAGTTTCTGCACCTCTGAAACATCGTTCAGCCGAACATCATTATGATCCAATCAGATTCCAGTCTGAGCATGTTCCACGGTGGCGTGAAATGTCACATTATAGAAATCAAATGCATACTGTTTCAAGTCGCACTGAAGTGACACACACACACACACATTTTGTAAATGTAATTTTACGCAGGTGTCCATAAAACAATCAAAAGAATGTATGTGTGTGAGTGCGTGTAAATAGCAGCTGCAGAAAATTGATTCTCCATTATCAAGTCTCACAGTGAGTGAACATGCAAAGAGGCAGGACTATCTGTCCTTCAATTTCGTTTGCTCTCAGTTTCTGCCCCTCGTTTGTCTCTCTCTCTCTCTGTGTGTGTCTCTCGCTCATGTTCCCTTCTCTGACATCAGGATATTCCATCAATATCTCCCGCTGCAGTTTGAATTAGGCTGTCAGTCAGGCAGACAGAAAGAGAATTGCACACCTCTTCTTGAACAAATGAAAATTTTTTGCCTTGGTTTAAAAAAAGAAATCTTGAAGCCTCAAATGCATTATAGAGCAATTCCTTCTGCATTATAAATAATGGTAAGCCGATACGAGTAATATTAAAATGGTTGGAAAATCTCAAACGCAATGTGGCCAATGCATTTTAATAATTGCAAATGGCATGTGTATTTATGTCTTGCAACATCAATAACACATTTTTTAATTAATAAGCAGGTTTAACAGAAAAAATACATTTAAAATAAATGAAAAAAATGTTTTCACTCCAAACATTGAAAACAGAAAAGGTTTAGGCTATACAGATGAAACTCAGTAGAATATCATGCAAGAGTTTGTGTATTTCTGTAATTCAAATTAAAAGGTTAAGCTAATATATTTAGTAAATATAATGATATACATATGCATGATCATACTTTTCAAAGGGCTATTTCTGTATTTAATTTTTTTTAACTCAGAAAAGTAGAATATCATGCAACAGTTTGTGTATTTCAGTAATTCAAATTAAAAGGTTAAACTAATATATTTAGTAAATATAACTATATACATATGCATGATCAGACTTTTCAAAGGGCTAACATTTCTGTATTTAATTTTTTTTTATTTCATGTAATATTCAAATTTTCTGAGAGTTTATGATTATGTAATGATTATCTAAGCCATAATCAAAGTTATAACTTTTGCACAATATTCAAATTTATCAAATTTTTCAAGTTTTTTTGTCAAATGTTCCTATATTCTTTAGACAATTGACCAATTTTTTATCAGTTGATTGTTTTGAAAAAATTCTTATTCATGGTTATACATTTAATTCATAATATAATGCATTAAACCACAATCAACAACCAATATAATGTGCTTTTAATGGATTCAACTCTAACAATATGCCTGATGGCTTGTGTGTGTGGGGGTTTAGTAACATTTTTTTATAGTTCTTCTATACACTTTTTTAAAATTATATTTAAACATACACTTGAACTAAAATGTGTGTATTGTGAAAAATGGCATTAAATCATCTGCAGCTTCAGTCACGTCACCATCAGCGGAGAAGGACAAACACACATTAGCACGAAGGTGACAACACCTGTCAGGACTTCATCTACACACACACACACACACACGGATCCATTTTGCTGTGACGTCACTCTCTCTCTTGCGTTCGTTTCATATTATTTGGTACTGCGTCTCCTCCACTGTTATCAAACTCAGCTTGTCCTTCATGTCTCTGCTATAGTCTCTCATTCTCTGTGTGCTTCGGCACCAATTGCTTTTTAAAGTAGTGATTCCTGCGCTGATGTTGAATCCACAGTGCCACAACAAAACAAATCATATTTGACTCGGGTTGTGAATGTGAGCTCACGGTCTGAACTGAATGTAATGAGAAAAGTTGGTTGCACGCAAAAAAACCAAAAAAACACACACACACACACACAAGAGATCCACAAACAAGTGACTTATATATGAGGCCACAAACACTCAAGAGTCACCAGATAAATAAAAGTTTGTGTTTATATATGTGTGTGTGCGCTGTGTATAACTCTTTGTATATATATATATATATATATATAGACTCACATGCATGTATATATTTAGGAAAAGGAGTTATTCATACATAAAATATTTATATATAGACTATGTATTTACATATATGCAGTATATACGTGCAAAAAATTCTTAAATATATACATGCATGCATATGTATTTATATATACAAAATAATTATATACAGCACACACACACACATATATTATGTAAACACAACTTTGATTTTGGATGTGATTAATTGCAATTAATCTTTGCACAGCTCTAATTATAATATTTACCTATTCATGGCCTTACATTTAAATAATATAATGCATTAAAGGACTCAATCATTCACCCAATTTATTGCATTATACTCTTTTAACATTGTAAACATGCATTTTTAATTATTATAATGTCTAGTAATAATGAAAATAATAATTCCATGTTGATTGGCCAATGCATAATATCATAACTAATGATGCAGACTAATCCCTAATTAAAAGTATTAGTTTGTCTTATGTTAAAACTTAATTAAGTTGTAAGTTATGTTAATACAATATATAATTATGTAATTCAAATATATAAAGTATTTTTGAGTGTTGGGGCATACTTTTGAGCATATTAACAAGCTCGATTCAGGAATAACACTGAACATTCATTTCCCAGTGTGCCAGACTGCAAAGGTCTGTTTAACAACCAAGTGCTCAGAACCGGCCCGATAAGAAACGTACCCATCATGCACCACCACCCTGATTTGCATAAATTCCTTCATTGAAATCGGACCCTAAGAATCAACTGTACAACAAACAACTGGCATCACTGGTTTCTCACAGAAGTGCACAGGATTACAGCGCTGCTTTATGACCTCTGATGAAACGCTGGAGATGCCTCCATAAATAACCACAATGACACACAAAGACTGCATTATCACCTCATCCAGCAGCCTCTCCAGAGAGAGAGAGAGAGAGATTTGTCCTTTAAAGGCATGATTTTGCTCTCTCATCAGCACAGGTATTCTCTGAGGACATGACACTTTAGATAGGGTCAGTGTCTTGCTCTCGCTCTGCTCCCTAATCTCTCTCGCTCTCTGCTGTGCTGCGTATAAAATTCATAGTTCTCGTAGCAAAGCAGTGACAGTAGGAAGTTAGGAACCACAAATATGCCTTGAACTACACTATACTGAGCTGGACTATAAACTGACATCATGACAAGACAAGCTCCACACTGTTAAAAGTTTGAGCAAAATGATCCCGGAGAAAAAGCCAGCTCACATCAGAAGTTAAAGCAAACATTATGACATCATCAGATATCTAAAGGCCGCATTATGACATCATCTGCTGACAGTTTCATTTTTAGTGCTGAGTGTAAGAGCGCATTGACCAGTCCCTCCAGAAAAACGCGAATAATGCTTATAACTTATGCAGGGGCATTTTTTTCAAATACGCCGCACATTCGCCGCATAAATTGCCGATTTCAGTGCAAAATATGCGGGGCTTGCATGATTTTATTTCTCATATTCATTGCACAAAAAGTCACATATATCTTAGCAGAAAGTTGAAAAATGTTGCGTTTGCCTACACGAGAGTAGCCGTTTCTCCGTTGCCACGGGAACGCTATGGAAGTGACGTAACCTGTCGCCATGGGAACGCTACTGAAGTGACGTAACCTGTTGCCATGGGAACATTATGAAGTGACGTGATTGCGCGACGTGAACATCATTCGAAACGCTGTGAAACAGGAAGCGCACTTTAGTTTTATATATTTCATTTATTCATTTTTACAGAAGTTGTAGCATGATCCTTTAGTAAAGCTACAGAACTCGTTTGACTCATCAATGTTTTGTAAGTTTTATGTGTTTATTAAGGTCTGAAATAAAACATAAATATTCCAGCACTTTCTGTGATGTATATGCTTGCTTATCATAGGGAGCAATAAAAAATGACTCTTTACAGTAGCCGAGTGAGAACAGTGTGTTGGGGAATCACTTTTTCATTAAACCGCAATTTTTGCAAGTTCATTCGCATAAAATTTGAATAAAATATCTCGCATGTTCCATCAGTATTTTAAAGAAAACAGGCCGCATAATCAAGGATTTCTGCACGCAACAAACACAAAAAAAAGGTTTTGGGTACAAAATTTAGGTACACTCCAAGCTTAATGTGGCTTAACGTACAATATCGTTCATCATCTGGAAAGAAATCCCCTCACAACGTGATTCAAACCATATTATGGAAGCTTGTATCTGCCACATAAAGGTATTTGCGACTTTTTATCTCACAATTCTGACTTTTGTTTTCTCTCACAATTGCGAGTTTACATCTTCACATCAGAATTGCGTGATATAAAGTCGCAATTGTGGGAACAACAGTCCAAATTGTGGGATAAAAACTCGACTTTTTTCTCAGAATTGCATGTTTATATATTTATAACATGCAATTTGGAAGTTATAAAGTCAGAATTGCATGATAGAAAGTCGCAATTGTGAGGAAAAAAATCAGAAATGCAAGATGTAAACTCGCAATTATGAGAAAAAAGTTACAATTATCTTACAATACATTTTATTCTGTGACAGAAACAAGCTTCCATACTTTATCGTTCCTCTGTGTCATTAGTTGTGAATTCTGCGCTTCTCTATTATTATCATAATATTATTTTATAAATATTAGCCTATATTTTATGTTCAACAGAAGAAAGAATGTCACACAGGCTTAGAACTACTTGAGGATATCAGTAAATGGCAGGGTAGGCGATTTGTTCCAGAAAGATATTTTGTTCTGCTGGTTGAAAGGAAGTCTCTTCACATCCTGACAGCAATCACTATATTGCTTTCAAAGTTAACTCATAGCATCTCTGAAAATTGCCAACCCTCCCTTAAATGATGAGAAAAAATCTACTTTTAAATGTATAAAAGTATAGACTTAAGTAGTATATAAAAATATCAGACATAAAGCTAAAATAGCCTACAAAGTATAGCAGAACTTGCAAAATTAAGTGCAGATAGTTTTTAGAAGAAAAAATAGCATCAAGAAATTTGCTTTTCCAGTAGCCTACTGTTTATTGTTGTTGTTTTTTTAGGTTATAGTCTACAATCATTTTAATATCAAAAGAACCCTACTGTTTATTGTCCACATGTACTTCACGTATATTTGCATGCGTAATAAGGAAAAACGCTTACCTGTATGACGCATGCGCAGACGCGGTGACGATCTGGAGATAACAGCAGCGGTCCTGACGAGCCTTTCAAACTAATATCCTAAACGTTTGAGACCTCGACATGTCTATTCCCGTGGGCAAGAGCCGTCAGTCCGCTGAGGGAAACAATGGTTGATCCTCTGGGAAGGATTATAAAGAGAACACGTTACCTTAACGTTACTTACTTAGCATATCTCTGTTTACATCACTCACACATGTGTGTCTTTACTGACAAGACAACCGGTAAATCACATAAGATAAACCTCTCGATTGTCAGATGTTAAATAAATCTTTAGATACACATCTTGCCAATATACAAAGAAATAAATGTATATAATTCGTTATATTTTGAATATAACTCACCTGTTATTCACATCTGAACGCTGCTGATAAGCCCCGCCCCTCTCATCCTGTGGGCCGCAGTAATTGGATGATAGCGGCATGAGTATTCAAATTGTGATTGGTTCAGTTCTGCGAAACTCAAACCGCATCTTAAACTTGATTGGCTAGTATGTCAGCGCTCTTTTTTAAAAATAAAATAAAATGTTCTTGCATTGTTAGCCACTTTTTTTCTGTAGGCTTCTCTAAAACAATAGTGTGGAAAGGCAGAGCTTTATACAAATTAATAAAAAACTGCACTATTAAATCAGTATTGTGTAAACAAAGATAAACAAATTGTCATCTTTAACATATTTCCTTCATGGTTCCCTCACAGAACATAGATGATAGATTTGATGTTTGCTTATTTATAGTTTCATTTTATATTATAATTCAATAAGACTTTTGTAAGATGATCAATGTTAGTGTAGTCAGAGTATCTGAGTCTGACTTTGGTCCAATACACCAAGAATAAACAGATGGTTTTGTTTTCTACAGAGAGGACCAATGGGAAACGGCCTAGTTTGGCTCGGGCAGTTCCTTAGTCATTTTAACAGTTTATTATCATCACAGCTTCTGTGAAGAAACTGTCCCATTCCCCCGCAGCGTACGGCCGTATATAATGCATTTCCCTGGTATTTAGGGTAATTTAATTTGACTGCGGCTTTTGAACGTATCTGCCATTCGTATTGATGAACCCAGGTCAGAGTAGCTAGTGGTGTGTTTCAGTAGATTAGTCTAAAGTGAGAGAATGACGTGTTTTTAATGAGATCTTGGATTCTTTTTGAAGCCACGATTTTTCTCATAAGAGTCTTATGAGCTTATAATGAGTGTTCGCTCACTTCTTCAAGTAGTGTAAAGTCATTTTGAAAGGAATGTAATATTACCATCTTGTGAAGACCAGAGAATGTTTCCAAGTCTAAAACAACAATGAAAAAATGTGCAAAATGAAATCGCATCAATTTTCATTTTACTATCAAACAGTTTCCACACAGTAAATTTTGCAAATAACTGCAAATAACATGACATTTTGAAGTAGAAAGACTGAAATGGTATTTTCTTGTAAAATATACTCCAGTAATCTTCAATAAATAATTTTAAAGTGTACATCAATAAATGTGCATAGGTGCAGTCAATCTCTGTACATTTGAATTGACAATTATGTGTCAACAAATGGAAACAGCAGATTATAGATGAGATATTTAAATAATAAATCAGATGGAGGCATTTAAGATTCACATGATAAAATGGATCAGTATCAAATCCATTTATTTACTCCATCTACTCTACCGGTCACAAGCTTATGCTTGAAATCTCAATCTAAATGTACTGTGTGTTGTGATTTAGTTGTTAAATTCGCTGTGTGTGTGTGTGTTTCAGGTCTCTGTCTGGGCGTATAGTCGGAGGAGTTTGGTGGTTCTTCACTCTTATCATCATCTCAGTCCTACACGGCGAACCTAGCCGCTTTCCTCACGGTGGAGCGAATGGTGTCGCCTATCGAGAGCGCAGAAGATCTCGCCAAACAGACGGAGATCGCCTACGGGACTCTGGATTCTGGCTCCACCAAAGAGTTCTTTAGGGTGAGAGATCAATATGGATGCTTATTTAGATCAATATTTAGGTTGATGAATCATTCTAGAGCAGGATGGTATGACTACACTATAAAAAATAAACCGTAAATTTTACGGTAAAAAAACGGCAGCAGTGGTTGCCAGAACTTTACCGTTTAAAAATACGGTAGGAACGTGAATGGTTTTACAGACTTAACTTAAAATTTACAGTAATAAACCGTATTTTATTTTCGGATAAAATGTGAATTTACCAACTTGACATATTGATATCTGTTTTAAACCATTGTAATTCATTGACAACCAACAATCATCACAGCGGTAATGAGAGTTCAACGAGCAATCACAGCTCATTACAAGTGAATTCTTGTATAAAGCAACACTTATTTAAAGAAACTGCACAATGTCATTCACACAAACATTAAGCACCATTATGGTAACACACATAAAATAAAAATGCACTAAACATTAATTTAACAACATTAAATGTAACATAAAACCCTAATGTACATAACTGATTAGAAATAAAACAATAAAACTATGAGGAACCAGTTATTTCAACAAAAATACATAAAATGTGAAGTGTCACACAGGGAATTGTGGGAATGTCAATTTAGGTTTTTTCACTGTAAATTATACAACGGTTTGTTCTTTTTAACTTTCAAAAACTGTAAATTGAACGGTATTTTACTGTAAAATTATATCACAGTTATTTACCGTGTTTAGTACGGAAACTTTCTGTTAACCAATTAACAGTTTTGCACTGTAGCATTTTTACAGTATTTTACTGTTAAAATCACAGATATTTTTACAGTGTAATATATATATCACATGACAAACAGGACAAACATGACAGTGACAAAAGCAAAACGTGACACTCAGAGAGGCAAGGGAAAGTGATAGATGGAGAAAGACACTAAGAATGAATGCTGTGTTCATTGATGAACTGAGCAGCGCTGTGTGCGTCTCACTCAGTCTCTCTCTCCCGTTGTCAAACACAGATGGTGTGATGCTACACATCTACATGGGAACTACATTCATTTTCTCACGCCATTCGCTTTCCACCAATCTGTCTCACTCTCTCATCCAGGTTTCTCATTCTCTCTGCGACAACCTGCACTGACCCGTCTCACCTTCTTTCTGTCTCACTCTCTCTCTCTGACTCTTCATTCTCTCGAACCAACCCGTCTCTCTCTCTCTCTTTCCACTATATCTTCTCATTCTTTCCACTAATCTAGTCAAAGTCAAGTCATTTGTATAGCGGTATTCACAATACTCAGTTTTATGGAAAATCAGGATGTTAAAGGGTTAGCTCATCGAAAATGAAAACGATATCCCATAATTTACTCACCCTCAAGCCATCCTTGGTGTACAGTATATGTTAGGGACGCACCGAAATGAAAATCCTTGGATAAACCCGAATATTATGAAACACTCAGCCGAAGGCAAATACCTAACATGTTTTCCCCCATTTATTTTGTCAATATTTCACCATTTGCATAAATTTAATAATCAAAATGTTTATTTTACTATTTTGCATGGGTTTTCAAAGAAAAAGTCAATTACAAAACTACAATTTAAAAACATTTAACATTCCAGCAAATACTATCCTGACATAATATATAACTATATAACTATATAACTTAAAATAAATAAACTAAACATATTTTCATCTCTGTACGCGAAGTCTAGTTCCAGCAGAAGAGTAACACTTGACATGACGAATGACGTATTACGACGTGGAAGCACAGAGGATAGAGCAAACACAGTCTATTTAGAAGTCTAAAACCAGATTTTTACGAGAACTGTGGAGGACTTGAGTTTGTTGCCCGCCCTGTTTGATTGAACCGCGAGAGCGTCGTCTCCACCTAATCTACGCTATGCCTACATCTACGTCATGGGTCATCACAGGTCGAGTCAAGAGATCACTCGTCATGCGTCGGGTCAAAGGTCACCTGTCATGCATCAGGTCAGAGGTCACTCTGTCATGCATAGGGTAAGAGGTCACTCGTCATGCATCAGGTCAGAGGTCACTCTGTCATGCGTCAGGTCAGAGGTCACCTGTCATGTGTAAGGTCAGAGGTCACTTGTCATGCGCCAGGTCAGAGGTCACTTGTCATGCGTCGGGTCAGAGGTCATGCGTCGGGTCAGAAGGTCACTTGTCATGCGTCGGGTCAGAGGTCACTTGTCATGCATCGAGGTCAGAGGTCACCTGTCATGCGTTGGGTCAGAGGTCACCTGTCATGCGTCGGGTAAGAGGTCACTCGTCATGCGTTCGGGTAAGAGGTCATGTGTCATTGTCGGGTCATAGTTCACTCGTCATGCATTGGGTCAAGAGGTCATCTGTCATGTGTCGGGTCAGAGGTCACTGCATCAGAGTCAAAGGTCACTTGTCATGCGTCGGGTCAGAGGTCACTCTGTCATGCGTCGGGTCAGAGGTCATGTGTTGGGTCAGAAGTCACTTGTCATGCTTCGGGTAAGAGGTCATGTGTCTGGTCAGAGGTAACTCGTCATGCATCGAGTAAGAGGTCATGCGTCGGGTCAGAGGTCATGTGTCGGGTCAGAGGTCACTCGTCATGCGTCGAGTAAGAGGTCATGTGTCGGGTCAGAGGTCACTCTTCATGCTGTCAGGTCAGAGGTCATGTTCTGGGTCAGAGGTCACTCGTCATGCGTCGGGTCAGAGGTCATGTGTCGGGTCAGAGGTCATGTTTTGGGTCAGAGGTCACTGTCATGTGTCGGGTCAGAGGTCATGCGTCGGGTCAGAGGTCATGTGACGGGTCAGAGGTCACTCGTCATGTGTCGGCTCAGAGGTCAGTGCGTCATGCGTCGGGTCAGAGGTCAGTCTTCGGCTGGAACTCGAACTCCCGTACGGCTATTAACAGAATATCATAGCGTGATTATAGTTGATAAAGTTAGAAATATGGATATTTTTCTTACAAAAAAATTATTGACTTATAATACAGTTAATATTTATATTGCAATATAAATGTGATCTGTCTCACTCTCTGGACTCCCAGTAACAGTGTCATCTCTGATACACCGGCGAGAAGCATTTGATCAGTAACCGTGGGAAGAAGAAAATGTCAGGCGTCCCATTGTGTTCGGAGTTTGTTTGTCATTTGTTGTCGGGCGTTTGTGTCTGAGTCGAGGGTGTTGTTTATTTGTCGGCGTGTGATGTTTTATTCTGGAGTGTTACGGCACAACAGCGCTTCGCTCCAGGCCGAACATGACAAACATTATAATGGGCCGGCTGTCCGTCACGGTCGCCGCCTCCTCTCACACACACCGGAGCTTCTGACTGAGCTTGTGTATGAGAGAGGCACAAATGATCGAGTACGAGACACACTGGAACACCAGCACGTCAAATATCATCTCACAGGACTAACACACTTTCAGCCGTATTACACACATCCATCTTATTTACAGCACTGTAGTGCACAGTAGAGCTCACTATGAGCTATGAAGCTTGTATATGCGGGTTTGTTACATTTACTAAATAACTAACGTGATTTATGAGGCGTTTGCCCTGTTTATCGTGAGACCGATCACAGCAGTTCTGAACCATTTTTCTTAAAATCACCTTAATTAAACCTAATATTATCAAACGTTGCAATTTTAATTACCTACTGCCTATACAGTGCATCTACTCCCGTACCGTGATTCCCACAATGCATTGCGCCGTGACGACAGACACAATCAGTTAAATGAAGGCGACTGACTTTAGTTTTCTACCTGTGTTTCTAGCTAATACATGTTTGTGTGTGACTGATTTTATGGGTTGCGCCCTCAGAGGTCAAAGATTGCAGTGTACGAAAAAATGTGGAGCTACATGAAGTCTGCGGAGCCCACGGTGTTCACCAAGACCACGGCCGAGGGAGTGGCGCGCGTGCGCAAGTCCAAGGGCAAGTACGCCTTCCTGCTGGAGTCCACGATGAACGAGTACACGGAGCAGAGGAAGCCCTGCGACACCATGAAGGTCGGAGGCAATCTGGACTCCAAGGGATACGGGGTCGCGACTCCCAAAGGATCGCAGCTAAGGTGGGTGGAGTCCTGATAACAACCCACCAATCACAGAGCTGTTATAGTATTCCACCTACCCTGCTGTGTTTCTCTCTCTCTCTCAGTTGTCACACTCAGGACTCTCTGTGATGCTGTGATGTTTTGTGGTCACATATACAGATGCTGTCTTTAATATAATAGAAGCGGGGATCTTAAAAATACTGAAACTATATATACACTATCGGCTCAAAAGTTTAATGTCGGTAAGATTTTTTGTGTTTTTAAAAGAAGTTTCTTCTGCTCACTCAAGGCTGCAATTTTTTGATAAAAAATACACAAAAACACAGTAATATTGTGAAATATTATGACAATTTAAAATGACTTTTTTATGTTAATATATATATTAAAATGTAATTTATTCCTCTAAAAAAAGCTGAATTTTCAGCATCATTACTCCAGTCTTCAGTGTCACATGATCCTTCACAAATCACTCTAATATGACTATTTTATGCTCCAAAAACATGTATGATTATTATCCATGTTGAAAACAGTTTTTTACATTTTTATTTCAGGATTCTTTGATGAATAGAAAGTTCAAAGAACAGCATTTATTTAATTAGAATCTTTTCTAACATTATAAATGTCTTTACTGTAACTTTTGATCAATGTAACTCATCCTTGATGAATAGAAGTATTGATTTCTTATTTATTTCCCCAAAAATAAAATACAAATTCTTACTGACCCCAAACTTTTTAAAGGGTAGTGTTTAATGTAACAAAAGCTTTCCATTTCAGATAAAAGCTGTTCTTTTGAACTTTCTATTCATCAAAGAATCCTGAAATAAAAATGGAAAAAACTGTTTTCAACATGGATAATAATCATACATGTTTTTGGAGCATAAAATCATCATATTAGAGTGATTTGTGAAGGATCATGTGACACTGAAGACTGGAGTAATGATGCTGAAAATTCAGTTTTTTTCAGAGGAATAAATTACATTTAATATATATTAACATAAAAAAGTTATTTTAAATTGTCATAATATTTCACAATATTACTGTGTTTTTGTGTATTTTTTATCAAAAAAATGCAGCCTTGGTGAGCACAAGAGACTTCTTTTAAAAACATAACAAATCTTACCGATCTTAAACTTTTGACCGGTAGTGTATATAATTTTCAAATATTTGTTTACTATTGTGTGCAGGACATTATAGTTCATTAACTACAAAATAAAGTAAACTGTGACATATTATAAACATAATTACTCATACAGTAACTGCCAGTAATGTCTATAAACATTTGGGACCAAAAATGATTCGGACACCTTGAGCTGATCATGTTTTCTTCAGTGTGTTTTCTTATGTAATTGCTAATGCTCTTTTTACACACACACTGAACAACATGAAGCATTGCTTGGTGATTGGTTGAGCTAAACTGCTATTATCTAATTGTGTAGTTAAATTTAACAGCTGACAGATATCATAAAAGATGTCAGTAATATTTTATCCACTTAGCAACCAGTTAAAGGAGTAGTTCACTTTTAAATAATGATAATTTGATAACTTACTCACCCCCATGTCATCCAAGATGTCCATGTCTTTCTTCTCTTCAGTCGAAAAGAAATGAAGGTTTTTGATGAAAACATTCCAGGATTTTCTCCATACAATGGACTTCAATGGGGTCCAAACGGTTCAAGGTCCAAATGAGAGTTTCAGTGCAGCTTCAAAGGGCTTTAAACGACACCAGACGATGAATAAGGGTCTTATCAAGCGAAACCATCGGCCATTTAATAAAAAAAAACAACAAAGTTTAACTTTTATAAGCTCAAATGCTCACCTTGCTCTGTTCTGTGATGCGCGTCGTGACTCTCCTGTTTGAACTCGTTTATCAAAATGAACGAATCTTTTTTCAAGTCATTTGGTTCACTCAACGAACGAATTTAAAGAAGATTTAAAATATACTTTATTATATAGTAAAGTATTTACTATATGATGTTTATTTACATCAGGCTTTACAGCATTCAGCGATTTAATACTGTTTTTGCTTCAAAGAAATAAATTAAGGACAAAAACCTGAAATAATGTAAAAATATCACTTCTTTAACCAAAATGACCACATCTGATAAAGTTTTATTAATTTGCTCAGAAAGCAAGTCAACTTTTCAGAGACAAAAGCTCCTGTATCCCACAAGATATCACAGTTTGAGCTCTCACAGACAGTGCTGTGTGTGTGTGTGTGTGTGTAATATGTTTTTACTCCTCAGAGCCAGCGCTCAGGTAAACGTATGCCCTCATTCAGCCGTTTCTCTCTGACGTGTTTTTGCTCATTTTTCCTCATCACGCCTGTAGCCTGTCTAACACCTTCATCAACGTCTGCGTTTCTGCATAAACTACCCGCATGTTTTACACCAAAATAGGAAAGTTTCTTAACGACAACATGAAATCAAAATTAACTTCTAAAAATAAATGTCCTCGTATTGAATATTTATGCAGTAGTACACACTATTTGGGGTCGATATTATTATTATTATTAATTTTTATTCCTGTGATCAAAGCATCTGCAGTCTTCAGTGTCACATGATCTCTCAGAAATCAATCTAATATGATGATTTGATGCTCAAGAAACATTTATGAATATTATAAACAGCATAAATTGTATATAATTAGTAAATTTGTGTAGGTGAAAAATATTTTAGTTAACGATCCCGTCAAATTCGGATGGATATGGCAAAGTTTCCCACTAAATAGTCTCTTTGGAAGTTAAATGTGTAGCACATGTGGTTTCATGTTGTCTTTAAATAGAAAACGATTAGAAATGTTCTGTTGTGACATATGTAACCTGAACGAGTGTTTTAATCAGTGGACCTGTGTGGAGATTCAGTTCTGCCTGACCGGAGAAGAGCACTTGATCGTAGCCTCCTTGTGTCGTTATCAGCCAGTTCAGCAAACTAATGTCAGCAGCGTGACCTCTGACCCAACCGTTTAAGCTCTCCAGGACAGATATAAACATGCTGCTAGTGATTACAGACATCTTCCATCTACAGCAAAGACCCAGAGCCGTGCAACGGATGATGCCTATCTCCCGCTGTCTCAGTCATGAAATATCACAGATGCCTAGGCAAATCCTTTAAAGTGCTCCTATTATGCTATTTTAAAGGCTCCTAATTTTGTTTTAGAGTCTCGTATGATAGCCTTAGGTCATAAAACACTTTCATTTTCTTCTAATATCCATTCAGCATCAGCTCTTTTCTCTCAGTGTCTCGAAACGCTTCATTTGCAGATTCAGTCTCTCTAAACCCCGCCTCACTGAGAGCTGCTCTGCTGTGATTGGTCAGAAAGCAAACGCTCATGATCATGTGAATCTCACAGTGATACGAACAGTGGCGATGGCGAGAGTTTTACCGAGATCAATCTCATCAAAGTGGATTTGCTTTGTCAGCAGAAAACAGCGACGAACCAAACTCTTCCAGTCTCAGATACACTACAGTGATGAGGGCGGGGCTTAGAGACGCTGTTCAGCCAATCAACACCACAGGCTGGCTTTATGCTACTTAGTTACATTCTGACATGGGTACTCAACAGGAAGTAGACTGAATTACTGACGACTCGTTTCTGTTCACACTTCTTTCTTTTAGAAGACAAAAACTACATTTATGTGCTCTTTTATGTTTAAAACTCTTGACCTTTTACATTCGCAAACACACACTACATGAAAGATCATATCTGAAAAAGCATAATTGGGGCACTTTAATGTACAGTGTCACAGCCAGAGATGCAGTTAACACAGACGAGATGGAGAGGTTTCAGAAGAGAGGGACGAATCTCCACACGGGCAAAACAATGCATGATTACTGCATATTATATACTACACACCGCCTGCTGTTTTACACACAGCACGTGAAGCACACAGTGTGTACAATGCAAAAACATTTTGTCCTCATATGGTAACATCCAAAAGAACAATTATGTTGCACCAATGAAAGGTAATCTTAATCGAGAGTATTGCTGCTTTCTTAATACACAATCCAACCTATTTCATGAGTCAAATCAAGTCTCGCTCTTACAGTTTTTGTCTTGTTTCTTAAATCATAGTTACGTCATATTGTGGCAGTAAAATCGGTTGAATTTAAAGCAACATTTGCACTTTCTCACTGTGCGGCATAAAGTGTTTCATGTCATCGCCAGTGTTTCTCATTTCATCATCTAATGCGACGTGCTTTTGGAAACACTGAGGATGTCTCTCACATCTGTCTCTCTCTCGTTTATTCCCTCTGAAATCTCTCGACTGGACATCTTAATTTGCTTCAATCTACATTTATACTTGAAATATGTGTCAGTTTTGATTCTGTGTGCAAATGGTTGGCCGTCGTTCAATTTCACTAATGAAAAACAGCAGAATGGATGCATTGCAAAGTCATAATTCGTCCTGTTTTTGTGTGTGTGTGTGTGATGAAGTAAATACAGTCCCACTGCTGCCTAAAAGCCTTTTAATAGATTCAAGTGAACATATTTTACTCTTACTCTATATTTTACTAACCGTCAACACTCTATTTACTCACAAACACTTTTGGATGGACGGATAAATGGATGGATGGAGAAATGGACAGATAGATGGACGGAGGGATGGATAGATAGATGGATGTAGAAATGTATGGATAAACGGATGAATGGACGGACTGAAAGAAGGATAGATAGTATGGATAGATGAATGAATAGACGGACGGACGGAGAATGATGTATGGATGTATAAGATGGATGGATTGTTAGATAGATGGGTAGACAAAAGATAGATGGATGGATTGTTAGATAGTGACGATGGACAGATGAAATGGATTGTTAGATGTGTGGGTAGATGGAGGGATTGTTAGATGAATGGACAGATGGATGGATGAATGGATTGTTAGATGGATGGATGGATGGATTGTCAGATGATGGATGGATGGATGGATTGTTAGATGGATGGACGGATGGATTGTAAGATAGATGGATGGATTGATGGATGTGATTGATTGTTAGATGGATGGATGGAATGGATTGTTAGATGGATGGATGGATGGATTGTTAGATGATGGATGGATGGATGGATGGATGGATGGATTGTTAGATGGATGGACAGATGGATTGTTAGATGATGGATTGATGGATGGATGGATGGATTGTTAGATGGATGGATAGATGGATGGATTGTTAGATGGATGGATGGTATTGTTAGATGGATGTTGGATGGATGTGATGGATGGATGTGATTGTTAGATGGATGGATGGGTGGATGGATTGTTGAGATAGATGGATGGATGGATTGTTAGATGGATGGATGGATGGATGGATTGATTGTTAGATGGATGGATGGATGGATGGATGATTGATAGATGGATGGATGATTGTTAGATGGATGGATTGACTGTTAGATGGATGGATTGATTGTTAGATGGATGGATGATTGTTAGATGGATGGATGATTGTTAGATGGATTGATTATTAGATGAATGGATTGTTAGATGGATGAATGGATGATTGTTAGATGGATGGATTGACTGTTAGATGGATGGATGGATGGATGGATGGATGGATGGATGGATGGATGGATGGATGTAGATGGATGGATGGATGGATGGATTGATGGATGGATGGATGATTGTTAGATGGATGGATTGACTGTTAGATGGATGGATGGATGGATGGATGGATGATTGTTAGATGGATGGATTGACTGTTAGATGGATGGATGGATGGATGGATGATTGTTAGATGGATGGATTGATTGTTGGATGGATGATTGTTAGATGGAGGGATGGATGGATGAATGGACAGACGAAAAGATGAATGGATTGTTAGATAATGGACGGACGGAACAGATTTTCTCAGTGTTGGCTGGTTTAGTTATGATATATTAGTGAGTGATTTGCTCCGGCAGCAGACGGGCACATAATGGGCTCACTCGGTTTTTAAAAAATTATGACAAATGTGGCCTGCTCTCGTCCTCCATTTGCTTATGATTAATATTACAACCAGAGTTGTGTGTAATAAAATGAGAGTGAGAGAGAGAGAGACATCCCACTAAAGTCCTCATTAACAACAGCTGCCTTCCACAACCTCTCTTATTTCCTCTCTTGTCTTCTGTTTGTTCTGTGATCGTCTAACCCGGGCTGCCTACGGCCCGCTCACATGTGATGTTTATGGTTTGTTGAAGAAATGCCGTAAACCTGGCCGTGTTAAAGCTGAATGAACAGGGGCTGTTGGACAAATTGAAAAATAAATGGTGGTACGACAAGGGCGAATGTGGCAGCGGGGGCGGGGACTCGAGGTTAGCCACCAATGACACGCAGAGGAGTGGTAAAGAGAAAACCATGTGACGCAACAGAGACATCTGCCCTGACAACAGTAACCACAACCAAACAGAGTCACACACGTCCCGCAGGAGACACGGGCTGGAAGAGAAAGCTATTACTGGCAAAACAGAAATATTTGCTAAAAGATTCATGTATTTCAGCAAATGAGGGCTGAGATTGCACAGAAACTAACAAAAAGACCAAGTTTGCTTTTTATGTAAAGGTCAGAGTCCAAAAGTCTGAGACCGCTAGTGGAAATTATCTTGTTTATGCATTGATTTATGATTATAAATGCATATATGATTAAAATATATTGAAAAATAATATAGATGGAAAAACATATAGAAAATAAACTGAACATAAAACACAAACGATATTGAAGTTGATGAAAAAATGACACACAAACAAAATACAAATCATAACAAAGAGTCAAATAGTTAAATGAAAAAGTTTTCAAATTTAAATTTGAAAAATCTAAAATAGTATTAATTTCAGAAAACTTGTTGGTCAAGTGTTACATGATTAGAGTGATTTATATTAATTTTATATATTTTTTAATTGTATTTTAATTATAATAAGCTGGGGAAAAAAATCAACGTTTCGACGCCAAATTTTTATTGAGTGGAAGACGGGGCCGAGACCTTTCGAAAGAGACCACCCACAGCCTCGTGGGCCCCCGGCCTCCTTCGAACCGACTGTCGTCGAATCTGAACAAAACCATATGCGTTTCGGAATTTTTGGTGGAGTATTCGTGGAGATATTAGCCGAAAACCGCCAGCAGCGCTCTGAAATGGCCTCACGAGCTCGGGAGTAAATAGCAAATATTTTGGCGAAAAATAAACGTTTCGACGCCAAATTTTTATCGAGTGGGAACAGACCGAGACCTTTCGAAAGAGACCACCCACAGCCTCGTGGGCCCCCGGGGGCCCGAGATACAGGCCCCCAAAGCACCTCTGGAAGCGAAAAACGCAAAATATCTCAGCGAAAACTGAACGTATCCGGCAGAGACCGGGCTCCTTCAAACCGTCTCACCGAACTGAACAAAACCATATGCGTTTCGTCATTTTTGGTGGAGTATTCGCGGAAGATATCAGCCGAAAACCGCTGGCCGTGCTCTGAAATGGCGCCACGAGCTCGGGAGTAAATCTCAAATATCTCGGCGAAAAATAAACGTTTCGACGCCAAATTTTTATCGAGTGGAGAACGGACCGAGACCTTTCGAAGACCCACAGCCTCGTGAGCCCCCGGGATATGAATCAGAATAACAAAGAGAAAACTAAAAACTTAGTTTTATAAAAAAACTTAAAATAAAAACTAATTTCAGAAAACTTGATTTTGAAAAGTCACATTATCAGAGTGATTTCTTTTCTCTTGACATTTTTAATTATTATTATGATTTATTTTCAGATCATCGTAAACAGTTGAAACCAACTGTTCTGCTCAGCAGCATTCAGTGCGACTCACACTGTTCTCTGGGGGGTGTGAAATATGCCAATAGTTCTGTATTTACAGTAATTGTTTGTGTGTTGATAATGACATCAGGGCAGTATGTGTCTGTTGCCTGAAGCGACGGAGCGAGATCCCATCCATACGTCTGTGGCTCGATGTGGCCCCGTATGAGCTCTCACACACGTGTACTCGATGGGACCTCGGCTTCATCACTTCCTGTGCTACTGTGTGCCAAGATGTATTGTAATTTAATAACATAAAATAACATGGTCTATGATGTTATTTATGTTATTCTCTCTGAGAAGAACGCCGGTAAACCTGGCGGTGTTGAAACTGAGTGAAGCAGGAGTGCTAGACAAACTCAAAAATAAATGGTGGTACGATAAGGGCGAGTGTGGACCCAAGGACTCGGGAAGTAAGGTCAGTTCCTGGACGGAAAACTGCAACAAAACCTGAAAACCGCAGCTCTGAAAGACAGTAGTCTTAACATGTCACTGTCACGTCATACAGATTAGTTTTTTTTTTTTAAAGATTTTCTGAAGATGGAACTGCTTGAGAATCTGTAGAATGAAACATTGTGACATCACAATTCAAACAGCGACGGAACGCTGCACTATGATGTCATACACAGGGTTCCTACACATTTTCAAATTCAAAATTCCATTCATTTCCCAACTAAAATTTCCAAACTTCTAGACCATATTTAACATAAATTGTAAAATATAAATATCATCTGTAAATATGTTCTTTCAAATTTTTGTAATTTTAAGTCACCAATCACCATTATGATGATCACTGTGTGTGTGTGTTAGTTGGGCTCTTAACCCTTAAGTCATTAACTTTAAGTTTTGTGTGGCTGCTGTACTGAGTTATAACAGACGGATGAACAAATAGAAAAGGTGTTGGATCTGATGGATGTTTTAACATAATCATTATTTCACAATCATTTGACCTGAATCACTGAACTCAATTTCTGAGTTAGGTTTATTTTATTAATTATGGCAGCCCTGGGCTTACTGTAATCAGGGTTTGATGTTGCACGACCGTCAAACAGCAAAGTATAGTCTGAATGAAATGATTGCTTAATCCTTTATCTGTTGCTGGTTTGAGAGGCACACACACATTTGTTCAAAAGAGACCGCTTATGGTGAAGACAAACAGTGAAAATTTGCGCCTTAAGTTTTGCTTGACAATCATTAAACCATCACTAAACTTTTGCCATGAAATCAAAATCACTCTGCTTGTATGATACATTTTTTTTGTATAAATAATTTATTTTATTTTTTATTTGTAAAATTAGTAATTTTATATTTTAGAAAACTGAATAGTATGAAAGCTTGTTACTGCCACAGAATAAAAAAATTAAATAGATTTTTTTATCTCATTTATAGGTTATATCACGCAATTCTGACTTTGTCCGAGAGAAAAAAAGTCAGAATTCTGAGACAAAAAGTATTTTTAATTTTTTGCTCTGTGGCAGAAACAAAGCGTATTTTTCCATACTCTGTTTTATTTTTTCCATATTTTTCCAATATTGAAAATGACTCAAAAATCTAATTCCATACTTTACCAAACTGTGTAGCAACCCTGCGTACACTTTCATGACAGAGTTCCTTTTTTTTTGAATGCAGCTTTGTTACAGTAAAATGAAAGAGTTAATTAAAATGGACAGCTAATTATTGCACCATTAGAAGGACTACAGTGGCCAATTTTACTCTAATAATATGCACTTATTCACTCAATTAGTCAGTAGAAACCCATTATGGCTGTAGAACATTTCATACGGCCATTTCATGCCATCTTAGACAGAGCCAGATTATATCAAAAATACGTTGATGAAAAATATAAAAAGGATAAAATATTATTTAAAGTCCCCCTGTAGTCAATAATTTCATCCCTTAAAACTCATCTTTGATCACCAAAATGCCACATTAAAATGTTTTGCCTTCATGCCTTAAAATATCTTGAATGTAACTCGACACCTTTGCCTCATTTAGTATTCGCGTTCTATGAATATGCAAATGAGCTCCGCCTCCACTCACTCACTCAGCTCAGAGATCCACTGGTTGACGATCACACGTTAATCTGATTGGTTACAAGGTCGTTTGTGACGTCAGAAACACCAGCGATTTCAAAGCATGTTTTTGAGACTGTCTTTGGTTCACTGCAGTTTTAAGGAGGAAATACTCAGCAATGCTGTCAACTTATGAATTTACACATAGTGTGTCTTAAAGCGTATTAAACACACCACATAGAAATATAAGTAAGCAATAAGCTACTCGAGGCTGTGCTGTATCGTGAATAAGTAACGGCTGAAGGGCGTTTGGCACGACGCAAATCAGAGTAACACCTTCAGCCGTAACTTATTCACGACACAGCACAGCCTTATTGCTTTTATAAAATGGTTACCAAACAATAAAAATATTAAAGCAAAAAAAAAAAAATTATCAATGCAACTTTCATTAAGTAAAATAACTAAAAGCCTTCCTTCCACTGGAAAAAAATAGTCCCTGACTCGTGAACAGCAACATAAATTATTATTATTATAATAAAGTTGTTATTTTGCCATTAGATTAGGTGACAAAGACTCTTTATGAGTGAGTCAGTCAGTAGAAAAGACTGGACAGTATTGACAGGACTAAACTTGAACACAAGCAAGACACAACTGACAAATAAATGAATAGCGTGTAGTACTACTCTATAAGCTGCAATGAGAACATGTTTACATTGCTAAGAGTGGTTGCTAAGGGTTGTGTAGTGAGGCACAGAACCATTGGGTGTAGCGGTCGTGTTTTATCGTGAATAAATTTACATTTATGGCTCTATCTTGCACCCGACGCAAATGACTTTATACACTGACGCATTTATCATTCCTATTTTGCACTCGCGCAAAGCGGTCTTTTTTCCTCCACAGACGCACGTCGGTAAACTAGGAAATGAAGTTGCGCTCCCTGGGCGGGTCAGCGCAAAAAAGAGGCGTGTGTCGGCGCAAACAATCCCTGGTGCTATTTTACACTTCCAGAAAACAATTGCGCCACTGACCAGAAAAAAACTGGTCTAAAGTCAGTGGTGCGTTGCGCGTACATTCAGATGCTATTTTAAGCGCGCATGCTTGGCCATAATACAGAGTGTGAACAACGCGGATACACTGTAGATGATTCTCTCAGCAAAACGGATGCATTTTACTTTTTGCAAATGATACATTATTATAAGGAAAAATATATAAACATAAAGGGAAATCATTGTTGTGTCCATGACGATGGGAAAAATCGTACACATTTACCCAAATTATTATATGCATGTTTAACCGAAGCTAATTTGGGTGGGTTTGTCCCATCCCCAGTGTCCCTTCTCTTTCTTTCACGACTCGACGAGAAAATCGTTCTCCTCGGCTGTGAACCGATGCTAAAGCGCGCCTGGTAAATGCGCCGCTATAATAGAATTGCGCCATGGAACAAGCGCACTCGTTCATCATGCTCTTAAAGGGAATGTGATATGACGCTCTTATTGGTTTATTTCCGTTAAGCCCAAACCACACCTATGAATAATGAAGCTAGTCCAGACCAACCCCTTTTAGATTTGCACCAGGCGCAAGAGGCATTTATCCCGTCGGGAAAATAGCAACAGCGCCGGGATCCGCCCACAAAGTTACTTGCGGTTTGCGCTTTAACACTTGCATTTCAGATCGTTAAAATAGGGCCCTTAGTCCTTTAGTAGACACTTTTATCCAAAGTGACTTACAACTGAGCACTAAACCGTGAAGAGGCAACGCGAAACAATGCTCAAGTTAACAATTGCTCAGAGCAGCATAAGCCAGACAAGCGAGGATTTACAGGAAAAGGAAACTTTTTTTTAAAATCACAGCTATTGACCAATCACAATCAACCGTTTTATAAACGACATAAAAATCTTGATTTTCACCACAGGGGGCCTTTAAATAACTTTATAAATATTGTTTTTTAATCAATATCACATTTTGAATATTCATATATTTTTCAATGCATTTTAAATTTTGCATAAGCCTAAACCACCAAAAAACATAGCTCTTCTGTTCATATTTGAAATGTAAATGAATGTGATTTCATTCCGTCTATAATGATGAGTAATTAAAGCTGTAACCACAGACTTATGACTCTTAAATGAAGTGTAATTGAATGTGTTTGTCTCGCCACTTCTTGCATCCCTAAATCCGTGTTTCTCCCTCACCCCCCGGTCTCCAGGACAAGAGCTCGCAGGCGCTGAGCCTGAGCAACGTGGCGGGAGTTTTCTACATCTTGGTGGGCGGCCTGGGTCTGGCCATGCTGGTGGCCCTGGTCGAGTTTTGCTATAAGTCCCTGCCGAGGCCAAGAAACTGAAGGTGGAATCGGCTGAACTGAATTTTAGCCCCGCCCCCAGCCCGACGCACAGTGTGCAGAACTTAGCCACTTATAGAGAGGGATACAACGTGTACGGCTCTGACGCAGTAAAGATATAGGGGTAGGACAGACGGTCGCAGGGGTTCGGCAGACGTCCGCTAATGTTGTGACCGCTTCCCATCCAAACTTTCCTTTACTTACGTTCCTTCTTTTGGTTTGTTTTTACTCCTGAAAGAGATCCTTTCATTTCTGTCGCTTGTCGTTCCTTTGTTTGTTTTTTCTCTTTCGTTTGGCATTTTGTTTTTCTGGAGTTGCCTTGACTAGAACATGTTGGGATTGCATTGGTTTGGTCTTCCTGGCTGCAGTTGCACTGTTGGCTTTCTGTTTCAGACACCTGCATTAAAACAAAAGCCACAACACACACATATATAAACACATGGACAAACCTGACATATAAGGATCTCAAATGATTACCAAACCAAACGTCTTAGCATACAACCCTAAAACACTTTATAAAGGAATGCTGCTGTTTTACTTCTTACCCAGAGATGCTTTAAAGATAAAGCTCTCTGCTATTGACCAGCAGTTCTCAACTGGCCGGTTTTAGTGGATAATAGCAACTAACCACATAATCTTCACGATAAATCAATCGACTTTTAAAAAGAGCAAATTTGGCCCAAATTTCAAACGTTTAACCCTTGCATTATGTACAAAATTCAGATTTACGAACAGCTCGCGCCAACGAAACCATGTTTTGGCGCTTGAAAACTACCGTTTGCTAAAGACACGCCGTGAAACATTAGTGCTGAGGGTTGCACAAAACAAAAGGTTGTTTTTTCGGCTGATTTGAAGGTACATATATGGGAAGAGAGTATTTAAATGAATTCACGCGATGGTATTTATAATGTTTGCGCTAGTCAATTTTCAGGTGTTTGCGCCATTATTTAACGGCCAAAAGCACGTCTTAAACCAGATGCTAATTTGCTCTGCTCTTGGTAGATTGTGTTGGTCATTATGGAAATGATCCGGCTGCGTGTGTTCTTTAATTTATAAGTAAATCACACAACATTTTGTCACTTATAGGTTTTGCGCTCTTTCACGCGAATTTGTAAATGTAGTAAATCTGGCCCGTTATGCGCTTTTTATGGTGCGGCTGAAGTAGACTCTAATTGGATTAAATATATTTCACCAAAAATCACACACTACATAAAAAATCATGCAAAAACAACATGACTTTTTAAACCTGTATTAGACAACTTTTTCATGAAACTATGCATTTTATAAGTACAGATTTTTAAAAACATTTGTAAAATGCAAAAAGCACTTATTTTGTGTTTTCCTAAAGCTAATAAAAATATACGCCACCAATGCGGTGTGTATTTTTTTGGAAAAAAGCATCTGCTAAATGCATAAATGTAAATTATAGAAAACTGACTTTAAAAAAAATTAAACAGTCATAATTTGAATTTCATACGCACCTTTTACAACATATCAGATTTGGGAAACTTTGCATGCATGTTCATAATCCTAGAATTCCTGAAAGAAAAAAGTCACAAAATATCAAGAAAAAAAGAACATAAACAAATCAAACATAATATAAGGGTTAAAAATAAACCATTCTGGAAGTCTAATAGCAAAACCAGTTGAGATCTGCTGCTAGCACTGGGTTATTTAGTAGAGTAGGGCATTATAGATCAGACGGCTGTTGGTTTAATGATGTTTGTTTGCGTTTCACTTTCTTTTGTTGTTAGTGACATCAGCAAACCAATCTATAATGCCGTACTGATACCGAATAACATCTCAGACCGACCTCTAAACCCCCGCTTATGAAACATTAGCAGTGTGAACGTATAAAGTGTTGACTGTTACGGGACACTGTACAAATTAAAACCCTAGAATTAGCGGGCGAAGGGCTGCATGCTTGCGTTAGAAATGCAGATGTCTAGCTATGTTGTATTTTTTTAGATGTTTTCTGTATTTGTTTGTGGCGGGCTTGAGCTTTTCTCCGTTCTGTCACTGTGAATGTGTCGAGTGGATCCGTTGTGATGTCACTGTGTAATTTGCATATAGAGACAGAGCGCAATTTAGGCCACGCCCACACCGGGAGGGGTGCAATCCAACCGTCTCCATTGACTTTGCATTGCCTTGTCATTTCTGACTTATAACATAAAAACAAAACAATGTCTAAAAGCTGCTATGTGACGGGGTGTACAAGCAAACATGCTGAAAAAAAACAGAAATACGTTTTTATAAGCTGTCGACCCCAAAAACCAGCAAAAGTCAATACAGACAATTGAGAGAGAGCGCAACATGTCTTACTCTGAGAACTAACGTAATCAGAGACTTAGCTTAGCTTACAGAAATATAACTGACATTTGGATATTTGACTTACCAATGACAAAATGTTTACTGCACAAGTAGTGTATGTTTAGTGCATACTAAGTGTCAGGATCTCACAATTTACCCATTCCACTTTTGGAATGAACCTAACTTTCCCGAAGCTAACTTTACTGAAGCTAACTTTATTGAAGCTAACTTTCCTGAAGCTTGCTAACTTTACTTAAGCTAGCTAACTTTACTGAAGCTAACTTTCCCGAAGCTAACTTTCCCGAAGCTAACTTTACTGAAGCTAACTTTACTGAAGCTAACTTTCCTGAAGCTTGCTAACTTTCCTGAAGCTTGCTAACTTTACTGAAGCTAGCTAACTTTACTGAAGCTAGCTAACTTTACTGAAGCTAACTTTACTGAAGCTAGCTAACTTTACTGAAGCTAACTTTCCTGAAGCTAACTTTACTGAAGCTAACTTTCCTGAAGCTAACTTTCCTGAAGCTAACTTTACTGAAGCTAACTTTACTGAAGCTAACTTTACTGAAGATAACTTTACTGAAGCTAACTTTCCTAAAGCTAACTCTACTGAAGCTAACGTCTGTCATTGTTTCTATAGTCTTAAGTTACAATCGTAACGTTACGCTGTCATACAGTGTTTTGTACCAGACTGCACACACACGAGCAGCGGATCTTGGTTGTTGTTCATTGAGCGATTTTCACACACAAACTAAATATTACTCTTCTGTTTTATGACAAACTTTCTTAACTTTTAGAATTACCTTTTAAATGGACAAACATCATATGTGTAATACAGGGCACAGCTCAGACGGAATAAAAAGATAAGTTGTCTCTTGCCATTGACTACCATACATATTTTTGCCGAAATAAGGTCTCATGAGCCGGAAGCTCATGAGGGGAGGGGCTTAGCCTCTCTATGACCATGACGCAGCTTCTCGCAATGCAAAGTCAATGGAAACGGTTGGATTGCCCCTCCCCCGGTGTGGGCTCTGTCTCTATTGTTTCCCCTCCCCCAAAGAGTTCCACATATTCTGACTCCGCCTCTCATCCCGCCCCCTTCTCTAGCTCACCTTCTCGGAAGCCATGAGAAACAAGGCCCGCTTGTCAATCACGGGCAGCCTGGGGGAAAATGGGCGTGTCCTGACGCCAGACTGTCCTAAGGCCATGCGCTCTGGCCCCTCCTATCGACATGGCCCCGCCCTCGCCGCGGTGTCCGACCTCCCATAGAAACCAAAAACTCACCTTGTGCCTTAAACCATCTTACCCCTCTACCGAAGTTCAGATTCACGCAACCACGGGAGAACCACGTCGTCGCACAGCTTGCGAGGACTCGGACGTGACAGACATGGAAAGAAACACAACAAATCACACCCATGTGGAAAAGACGTCGGAAATTGTAAACGAGTTGGGACGGCATATATAAACGAACGTTTTTGACATTGTCGCATCAAGGATCCATGATGCCTTATCCTGAAGCCTAACTTCGAGGACAAACATCATCGCATACGAGCCGAAGACTCACGTAGAAGACCAGTAAACTGTAAAAAGACATTAGCTGCGCTTTACGTGTTTCGTCACCGTCCATCATCAGCAAAACCTGCATTAGATGTATTAACGTTAACTCACTCGAGCGCAAAACATGGTCCACGATCACTAGCTGTATTTACTAAACCGTATGTAGATATTCTCTCAGGAGCCACGAAGGGGGACGACGTCCAACATCTTTCATCATCTCGACGGGATTTCTGCAAGAACACACTGATATGGGAGACGCTTGCTTTTTTTTGGACTGAAATGTAAATAGACCAGTAGTAAAAGCTGAACATGATTCTTTTATAAAGCATCTTAGGTAATAATTCATTGCAATAATGACTGACTTGTAATTAAGAGATCTTTTATAAACACACAGTATTATATATACACAAACAAATCTATATAATAGAGGGACATCTGAACTAAAGCAGCTCAGTTGTGTGTGTGTGTGTGTGAGAGACCATGGCATCTGTTCTGTTAACAGTTGTTTTGATAATCGATGTAACGCAGTGTGTACGTGTCTTTGTCCTTTAATGAATGTCCACACATTTCACATGTCGCACAAACACACACGAGTGTGAACGCCGCACCGCATCGCACACCAGGATCACATGACTCCTGACTCTCACCTTTGGTGTTTGCTTTGGTTTTTGTTTTTCTCTTTGTACCCACCAATTCAAATAAAACTGGAACATTTATACAATAAATGCACATCTTTTTTTATTTTCATACATTAAATAAGCAAATGTCAATGCAATATGACCCTGATTTACAGTTGATTCAACTGCAGTAGTTCTTGGGATAGTTTGCAAAAATATATTTACTCACCCTCATGTCCTTCCAAACCTGCATGACTTTCTTTCTTCTGTGAAACACAAAAATATATGTATTTATACAATGTCCGAACAAAAAGAGTCTGTTTGGATTTAAACGGGCAAATGCTTAAAATTAACTCCAAACAATAATTGTATACCTTAAAACTCCTTAAAATGCCTTGAATGTAACTCGACACCCTCATTTGGTATTTGCGGTTCTATGAATATGCAAATGAGCCCCGCCTCCACTCACTCAGCTCAGAGATCCACTGGTTGATGATCACTCGTTGATCTGATTGGTTACAAGGTCGTTTGTGACGTCAGAAACACCAGCGATTTCAAAGATGTCGTTGGTTCACTGCAGTTTTAAGGAGGGAAATACTTGGTGAATTTACACATGGTTTGTCTTAAAGCACATTAAAAACACCACATTGACATATAAACAACATTAAAAATTGATTTTCAATGAATTTCAGGTCTGGTGAAAATGATTGTTCATGCCTCCTTCCTTCAAACCCTTCTTTCACATTTAGATGATATTGTTATCCTGGAATATAGCCATTATGTGTCTTGCTACATGGTTGTTTAAGAAATGAAAAGCTACACACTCAATCAATTAGGGTTAGAAGAACTGTTGCCAAACATATAACATACTAGAAACATAATAATCACTGCAATAATGATCCAATCATAAGCATTTGTCTATTTAAATCATACCAACCATTAAACCATTGATGGCCTAAGACAGATTTTTAGGTTCAAACCGTTCGTGTCTGTCAGTCATATAATGTAGGTCTATGGTCACCACCTCAAAGAGCATGCACAGAGAAGTCCAGATTAAACATGATTCAATGACTTGTAAATGTAAGTACACATTGATGGCCTAAGACACTGAAACGAGCGGTTTGTGTGAGGAAACGAACAGAATTTATAGCGCTTTTACCTCTTGTAATCACAGCCACAAAGCGCCCGTGCCCTCAGATCACTTGGACGTGGCTGTGATTACAAGAGGTAAAAACGATAAAAATACTGTTCGTTTTCTCACACAAACCGCTCGTTTCGTGTCTTAGGCCATCAATGTGTACTTACATTTACGAGTCATTGAATCATGTTTAATTTGGACTTCTCTGTGCATGCTCTTTGAGGTGGTGACCATAGACCTGCATTATATGACTGACAGACACGAATGGTTTGACCTAAAAATATCAAAATTGAAAATACTGTGGAAACAAAGACACCTACATCTTGGATGCCACTGAGGTAAGATAAAACACACCAAAAATGTATTTCAAAGTGAACTATCCCTTTGAGGACAAAATACTCAGCAATGCTGTCGACTTATGAATTTACACATGGTGTGTCTTAAAGCGTATTTAAAACTGATATACAAATGGAGAACCAACACAATAAAGAGTTAGCAGATATTAATCAGAGAGTCTACTAATACTCTAATCATGATAGTTAGCCAACATGTAGTTGAAAAGTCAACAGAATGTGTCATCAAAATAAAGTGATGCCAATTTCCCACAGAAGAGAGACGAGCTGCAACATCAACAATGATCTTCAACACATCAAAGAGCCCTGGATCATAAAAAGAAGAGCGAGGAGGCAGAAGAACTGAGGTATAATCCACACTTATAAAGCACAACAGAACTTCAGATGGTATTAAAGAAAGACGGAGAAAATCTGACGGTCAGATCTACTCTTTCTCACTCTTTCATCGCGGGAGAAATCCGGTTTGCTCTGGAGATTTCCATTCAGCCGACGCTGTGTTTTGAACTCGTCTCCTTCTACGAGACTCCTCGGCTCCAATCCCATGGGCTTTCTGTGGACTAACACAAACCCTTTAGTTAGAAATACAGACATCCGTGAGCTGGTAGAAATGAAAGCTGAATCACACTAATATCAGGGAACAGAATATTCTTTCTTTCCGCGAGAAACACGTCATGACTTCACCATTTACAAATGATTGTTTCATGTACAAAAGTGATGTGTTCATCAAGGCATTAAAGGGGTCCTACTACTGTGTTCATCTTTCTTTAGTGTATGATGTTGCTGTTTGAGTTCTGAACTCCTGAAAGTCTTGAGTCTCGCCTCCATTGTAGTCTTGAGTTTCTTCTGTAACGAACACACCACAATATTCCTCATTATAATAATTAATGCGCGTAGGGCCCTGGTTGAGTTAGTTAGTAGTGTGTTGCGTTCACGTGCTATGGAAAATAGGATATTTTCCACTTATGAACTGGTATTTGCCAGTGTGTTGCGTTCAAGTGCTTTTGTTGTCGTAATCTGGTAAAAAGATGGAGATCCAGACCTGTTATTTAGCTAAAACTATTTTAGACTGCTTAAGTCATCTGCAACAGCAAGAAAATGATTTATAAAAATTCAAACGGTAAATAATATGCTGTATATTTTCTATCTAGACCATGAATAGTACATATTTTTACCATTCACGACTTTCGCGTTACTCTTGCCATTTTGAAAAGTTCAAAGGTTATCTCATCTCGGCAACTCGTCCATCAAAATATTCTACGAGTTGCCCAGTGGAAAATACCACATGAGGGGGTGTTCATGTGCATTTTCCACGTCGGATTTTGGTATTTACCATAATTACCATAGCACGTGAACGCAGCATTAAACTGGCGGTTATGGGAAGAGCGGGACATTTCCCAAACACACTCTGAAGCGCTTGACCAATCACAACACACTGATCCAGCGGACCAATCAGAGCACAGTGTGCTTTTCAGAAGGCGGGGCTTCATAGAGACAGGAAGTGAACAGAGCGTTACTGACAGACTGGGAAGAGAGGAGCTGCAACAATGGAGAATATGAGGAGAATAATCAATATTCAAGCAGGAAAACATGTTCTAGTAGAGCACAAAAACAACATCAAGACTTTATAACAGAATAATAGGTCCCTTTAAACAACAAGCTGAACAAAAACAAGAGGAAAATATAAGCCACTTTTTTCGTTTCGAAATAAAAGCACTATGAAAATACCTTGAAAACGTCCTCCCAGAGCATTTATTACAATTAAACAACTAGTTCACTGTTTCAACATGAAAAGAAAACCCGGGTTCATCAGACCATTTAAATTCTTTAAATTCTATTTATTTTTGTGCTTTGCCACATCTGGAACATAAATTTAAAACACACACACACACACACCATTTACGTATTGCACGTACAGTTCAATAAAACACCTTTCTAACAGCACCAGCTCACAAAAACGACACATCCATAAAACCTTGAGTCTTTACATGACACGACCTTCATCTGAGCATGAGCACATGTTCAACATAATGGCACCAAAACACTTTGGTTTTCCTTTTCTTTATAACAGAGAGAAGCTGAACTGAACCGTGTGGCCTGTTTCACACACATCTGGGTGGAAGTGATTTAATATGATCTATATGTTTGCATTTGCTTATATTCACAGTGCTTAGATTAAGGTATAAAATGCACAAGGGTTGCATGTGGACTCCCATGATTCTGGAGTGAAATAACTGTTATTAACCCTTATGAATGTGTGTATATGTGACTTGACCAAAAAAATGTGTGACTAATGTATGATTGAGACAAAGGGTTGGTATAGGATGGGACATGTTGTTCGTGATAACATGGAGGAAGTAACAACTCGAGAACGGAGGATGCAACAACGTGTTAGTTATGGGACATGTCTCTTCGTTTAGAGACTATAAAGAAGAAAGGATGCCGTCAATTTCTTAGTAAAACACTCTGTATGACTGTCAAGAAAATAAATAACCTTTAAAAACAATTGGTGCATGTTTGTCTCTTATTCAGTGATGAAAAATTGTTTGACACTACAATTGCATCATGGAGGGTTTCCTTTACTAATGGCCATACATGATTAAACCAGGGGTGAGCTATTACTAATGGTCTATTACACAGGATAAAAACCCAAACCTCACACTGTTTAAAGAGACCGTTCATCCTTTACTCAACCGAAATATCTTCTTTTGTGTGATCCACAGAAGAACGACAGGAAGGTTTGGAAAAGCATAATTTTTGCATGCACTGTCACTTTAAATCACATGGATGTTTTTTGTATTTCATTGCATGTGGAACTTTACATGTCACTGCATTTTATTCATTATCTGCATGTTTTGAAGCAACACATCAATTTATTAGTCTTTTTTTGTGTGTGGGAAAAACCACATGCAATGAAAAACAAACAAATCACTTTTTTTAGAAAGTAAACATGTCATGCTGATAAACGGGTTCACAGATCATCTCTCCATTTTCTGCTAAAGATCAGTGTAAAATAAAAATAAAAAATGGCAAACTGATGGCCGCTGATGTGAGAAACAGGCCTAAGAACTGGTGAAAAATAAACGATCACGAAACAATAAAAAAAAACAAATATGAAAGACATATACCTTCAATGCAATGCAAGTTGACTGGATACAACGCATAAACGCAGGTCTAAATGTGACGTCCAACAGGAACTGAAAAAAACCAACAAGCACTCGACAGCTGAACTTCAGGGATCATCAAGGCCTGAAAACAACTACACACACACAAACACTGACTACATTCACATTACAGGCCTTTATGAGGGAATCTCATCAAACCTGTGAAGAAAATCTCATGTTTTACCTCAAAATCCAAAGAAAAAAATAAGAAAAGTTATTGTGCTTATAGGCCCGTTCACACCGAGAATAATGACTATAACGATTACTATGATTAGCGTCACACCAGCAGACGATATCGCTCTGTTTATTATAAGCGCACTGCAGTTTTGTCGTCTGTCCCTTTAAATGCTCCAGCTCGTTAAAGCAGGATGGATTCTCATTGGCTGTATCTTGTGTATTTGTCTCATTAAAAAAACATGTTGGACTGAATCAGCTGGTATTGTTTCTCTGTGCAGTTATCGTTATAGTTGTGGTGTGAGCTCTGCTATTCTTTTATATTTAGAACGATTTAAAGAATTTCGTTGTTATCATCCTTGGTGATTTATCTGCTTTTGAACAGCTTATGCACAATCTAAAGGTGAAAACTATGGAAGCTTGTTTCCGCCACAGCTTTTATGACTTTTTTTCTAACAACTGTGATTTTCAGAATTGCGAAATATAAACTCACAATTGCAAAAAAAAGTCAAGAGTTAATTTCTCGCAATTCTGACTTTATACTCGTAATTCGGACCCTTATTCTCACAATTGCGAGTTTCAGAATTGCGTGATTTAAAGTGTCAATTGTGTGATATAAAGTCAGAATTGCGTGATATAAAGTCGCAATTGCGTGATATAAAGTCAGAATTGCGTGATATAAAGTCGTAATTGTGTGATATAAAGTCAGAATTGCGTGATATAAAGTCGCAATTGCGTGATATAAAGTCAGAATTGCGAGATATAAACTCGCAATTGCAAGAAAAGTCACGAGTTTATTTCTCACAATCCGACTTTATATCTCATAATTCGTCTTTAAATCGTGATTTAAAGTCAGAATTGCGTGATATAAAGTTGCAATTGCCTGATATAAAGACAGAATTGCGTGATATAAAGTCAGAATTGCGAGATGTAAAGTCAGAATTGCGAGATATAAAGTCAGAATTGCGAGATATAAAGTCAGAATTGCGAGATATAAAGTCAGAATTGCGAGATATAGTCGCAATTGCGTGAAAATAAAGTCAGAGTTGTGTGATATAAAGGAAGAATTGCGAGTTATAAAGTCAGAATTGCGAGATTTAAACACGCAATTGCAAAGAAAAAGCGAGTTTATTTCTCGCAATGCAACTTTGAAACAAGTTTCCATAGAAACCACTTTGATGTTAAGACCAGAGAAAAACCTGATTGTTTCAAAATAAAAGCGTGGCCTCACAATTGTCTGTGCGTATGAACATATAAATCATTTATAGGAACAATTTGGACATTACCATACATTCACATTTACAATGAATCCAGATAAATGAGGCCTCGGATTTGGTCCCCATCCATCCTGTAGTGTGAACACAGCCGTTTACAAGAGCCCTTATACAATCAAACTCTTTTTAAGCTCTCTGTTTTACATTAAAACACACTAAGGTAACAAAGAACATATTAACATATTGTAAAAAGTTCACCAGGAGTATCTGCATTTTTTTCAATATGTAAAAAGTGCATTTAGATACTTCTGCATAAACTTCTACAAGATATCAAAACACAAAACTCAAGCATAAAACCGTCTCACGAGTTGATTTGCATGAGCAGAAGGCAATCATGTGGGCTGACCTGATCTATAAATACAGTCAGAAACACGTCATACACCGGCGACGAGTCTATAAATCCTGTTTACCATAGATATCCATTCATTTCGGCAGGGAAAAAATAAGAGAAAAATACAGTACAATTTGGCTATTTTTAGAAAGGAAAGCTTGCACTTCTAATAAAAAATAAATAAATAAATAAATCAGAACAGTTATTTCAGTCAACTGAATTAATGAAACTGAAAGACAATATTTTAATATTACTTATACATTATTATAGTATTTTGAATTATTTTTATGTTCAGTTTTCGTTTTGGTTTAAGTTTCAGTAATTCTGATATGTGCTTTTGTGCTTTTTATTATAATATTTCCATATAGCTTATTTTTATTTAAGTTTTAGTAATTTTGCTATTTAGTCCAATTATGTTTCACATCATTCTATTTTATTTTGTATGTCAATTAACGTTAACGATTTGTATAGTTTTCATTTTAGTTAACGATAACGCCACTGAAGACAAGTGCAGTGAATACAAGCAATTCAACAACTAGATTATATGGAATCACAGCTTTCTGTTTCTATTTTATTGAGATATTAGGTATTTAAATTTTCATATTTACTTATAAACATACGCAAAGTCTACTGCTGTACGTGTTCAGAAGTGATTATGTTTATGAAATGCTTGCATTCATTGCTTGACTTCTTTCAGCTTCTTTTTTTACGAAAAAAACACACAAAAAAAAACACAAATGTTTAAATTTTTCCCACAGAAATAAATGGGCAACTAAGGAAAAATTGACCTCCCCCCCCCACCCAACTGTATCTATGGTGTTTCACGAGTGCAACGTCATCTGTTGTCCATCTTTATGAAGCTGCAGCCTCTCTTTCTCTACCTGAAGGCGCTCTTTTTCAATCTGCAGTCTGCCCGACTCAAACTTGAAGAACTGCAGTCTCTCTTTCTCCAGCAGGAGGCGCTCTTTCTCTAACTTCAGCCTCTCCGCCTCCAAATCCACTACCATTGGCCAAGCCAGCTTCCGGTCCTTACCTCCGTCCAATGAGGATGACGAGGGGGCGGAGGATGACGTTGTGGGCGTGGCTACAGATGTCGAAGGGGCGGGGCTTTGGTGGAGAGGCGTGTTTTGTTGCAAGACCAATCGCAATCGTCTCTCTCTCCACCTGTAGACGTTCCTTCTCCAGTTGCAACCTCTCTCTCTCCACCTCGCCCTGCCGCAACCTCTCCTTCTCCACCAGGAGGCGCTCTTTCTCCACCTGCAGTTCGTTCGGATTCCACCTGCAAGCGGTGTTTCTCCAGGTCCAGTCTCTGCCTCTCCAGCGCCACCAGTATACTTGTGTTCTCCCCTACGGACAGGCCCAATCCAGATAAGCCCATCCCGCTTATGCCGCCAACTCCGAGGCCCAGGTCCCGGCCTGTAGACGCGGGCTTCGTGGAGCTCAGCACGCCGAATTCATCGATGTGAGCGAAGACCTCAGGAACTCGCCCCTCACGGTCCATATCAGGGAGGATGGAGGGAAAACAGTCTTCATCGTCATCCTCACCCTCCCCACCTTCTCCAACCTCCGCTTCCAACTGACGAGATGGGGAATTACAAACAGAAACAAGTGAGCAGTAATCAAAAAGCAGAAATTATGACAGTTAGCATCTGTCAATCATCCCGCTTGCTATTTTGGGAGTGAACTTAGCGCTATGATTGGTCGAACTTACTTGGTCGCTTATTTTGCTGTTGCCTAATTTGAGGTCCGCACGTGCACAGAGACGTCACCAGGTTTTTGCGTAATTTAAAGTGACAAATCGTATCAGCGTACTTTGAGGTCAAAATGCGTGTCCGCTACACAAAATGCATACGGGTTGGTCTTCGATTACATCGTTACACCCGTAGGTGGCGACAAGGGATGGGGTTAGGGATCAGGGGGCGGAGATGGGTAGGATTAAGGGTGGGGTTAGGGATCAGTGGGCGGAGATGGGTAGGATTAAGGGTGGGGTTAGGGATCAGTGGGCGGAGATGGGTAGGATTAAGGGTGGGGTTAGGGATCAGTGGGCGGAGATGGGTAGGATTAAGGGTGGGGTTAGGGATCAGTGGGCAGAGATGGGTAGGATTAAGGGTGGGGTTAGGGATCAGTGGGCGGAGATGGGTAGGATTAAGGGTGGGGTTAGGGATCAGTGGGCGGAGATGGGTAGGATTAAGGGTGGGGTTAGGGATCAGTGGGCGGAGATGGGTAGGATTAAGGGTGGGGTTAGGGATCAGTGGGCAGAGATGGGTAGGATTAAGGGTGGGGTTAGGGATCAGTGGGCGGAGATGGGTAGGATTAAGGGTGGGGTTAGGAGGTGGAGATGGGTAGGGTTAGGGGTTGGGGATCAGGGGTGGAGATGGGTAGGATTAGGGGTGGGGTTAGGGATCAGGGGTTAGGGTTAGGCTTAGGGGTGGGGTTAGGGATGAGGGGCCGGAGATGGGTGGGATTAGGGGTGGGGTTAGGGATCAGGGGTTAGGGTTAGGCTTAGGGGTGGGGTTAGGGATCAGGGGGCGGAGATGGGTAGGGTTAGGGGTGGGGTTAGGGATCAGGGGTGGAGATGGGTAGGGTTAGGGGTGGGGTTAGGGATCAGGGGGCGGAGATGGGTCGGATTAAGGGTGGGGTTAGGGTTCAGGGGTGGAGATGGGTAGGGTTAGGGGTGGGGTTAGGGATCAGGGGTGGAGATGGGTAGGTTTAGCTATATGTAAGGTGGGAGGAGTTGGATCTAAAAAAATCTGATAAAAGCTGTGGGACGAATTTGAAAAGGCATGTATGCGTTCCCAGTACATACTCTGTAGCTGCTGGCGTCATCGTCCTCCATTTCTGACCCCAGGCGTGTGTGTGCTGGGCTCCCCGAGGTCTGTCAGGTCCTGCCAGTCGCATCGACGAGTCTTTAGAAAACCCACTGAGGTCCAGCGACTGGTCACCACCACCCAAAGACGCTTCGTTATCGGGAGACGAAGATTCAAACTCCTGCTTCAATCCGGACGCCAACTCGGCCTGAAGCTGTTTTCGTTTCATGAGAGCTCGCCAGTCCAGGTACCGCCGCTTAACCTCGGCCGCCGTCCTCAGCTCACCTTCCCCTAGCGCGTTCACGCTGTCCGCCACCTCTTCCCACGCTCGCCGCTTCAGCTCGTTGATGGCCATGTTCTGCTGCCGGGAGAACAGGATCTCACGCCGCTTGTGGATCTCGCGGATGAGAGTCTGAGTTTCCTTCACGCTGTAGTTACTCTTCCTCTTCCTCTTCAGGTGCTTCATCTGAAGGTAGTCCATGCTGGGGAGGGTGATTGGATACTGGGAAATGATTGGAGATTGAAAGGTTTCTGTCACTCCGGACACATTTTCAAGTTCATGTTGACCCACATTGAGTGCAGGTGTCTAACACAGGTCTCCTGCAACAAACAGGCACACATTTAGTTACACAGAATAAATATTAGTAATAAAGAATCAGACAGAACTGTACAATCTTTTATGTGCACAAAAAACAATGATAAATAAAACCAGACTCTCAGAGTGTGCACTATAACAATGAGGTCAGTGAGATTTTTTTTGATTGTTTTAGAAAAAAGTATCTTCTGCTCACTTATTTCATTAAAAAATACAATAAACAGTGAAATATTCTCATAATGCAAAATAGCTGTTTTCTATGTAAATATATATTAAAGTGTAAATTATTCCTGTGATCAAAGCTGAGTCTTACTCCAGTCTTCAGTGTCACATGATCCCTCAGAAATGACTCTAAAATGGTGATATGATGATCAAGAAATATTCATGATTATTATTATCAGTGTTGAAAACAGTTCATAACTGCTTCATATTTTTGTGAAAAGCTTTAAATGTGATCAATTTAATAAAATTATTTCATTTAAAATCTGACTTTCAATTTCACTTTAAATCATAAACTTTTGAACAGTAGTGCACAATATATCCTTTACAAATAAAGTTTGAAAAATATTCCATAATCATTACGATATTACAATGCAACAACACTAACAAAATATTTGGTTACACTTTATTCAAAGGTGTATTTGTTACACTGTAATTTACATTGAAATACTGAGTAATAAATGAACAACATGTACTGACTATAGGGTTAAGGTAGGATTAGGTTTAGTTGCATTTAATTATGCATAATTTTACTATGGTAAGTACATAACATGCAACATTACCAACATCGGTTACACTTTATTTTGAAGGTGTCTTTGCGACATTGTACTTTACATTTAAGTAATGAGTAATATTAAGTAACTACATGAAGGGTTAGGGTTTTGTTTTGGGTTAGTTGTAATTATTTATAATTTACAATTATTACTATGATAGCTGCATGTAACGTGTATGACACTGTAAAATAAATGTTACTATACGGTTGTTTTTTTTTCACATATCATTGTATTATTTTAAGCAACTAGGAGAATCATGTAAATAACATGATAATTAAATATGGTAGCCATGCAGTACCTTGATATTCTCATCGGATACCATAGTACAACCATAGTACACATGAATGACTAGTAACTATGTTGTTTAGTGTGTTTATCCATATAACGTATGATTAGCAATATAGCATCATGCTAATAAAACATAATTTATACTAAAAACATAAACATATTCAGTACGGCGGTTGTTTTTGCAGTTCAATTACTAATATGTCGCCAGAAAGGGCTTCTATAGGCACCTATACTATGAGGTTTTACACGTATGGCTCTTTACATAAAATAAACGTCATAATACACACCACACAATACAGTGTGAGGGTTTTTGATTATTTATTCAAATACTCACCGGTGAAGAAAAGCATCATCCACTCCGTCCACACACACGCGCTTCGCTCCGCCTCCACATCGTTGCCGAACTGAGCCGAACACTTCCGACAACGCACGAATCCCCTGCGCCATTGGTCAACGAGCGTCACCGCCTCTATTCGTCAGCCAATCAAGTGAGGTTCTCACTGCTTAGCCCCGCCCACAAAATCATCTTCCGGAATCCTGTGTGTTTTGGAACACAACATGCTCAAGCGAACCAGCGCCACCCAAACAAATGATGCATATGGCAGAAAAGACTATATAAATATGTAATAACAATAATAATTACTATTTATCGCAATTATTAACTGCTATTTATGGCCTGAGCACCGATGGTGTGAGGACCCTATTGGAATTGTTCAGTTTATAATTAGTTATGTGTATTTCTACTAGTAGAGGACATTAACAGTAGTTGATGGACGGGGTCCGGTGGGCGTTCCGGTGCGGTTCGTGGGTACCGACCCGTTCCGAGTGGACACTGGCGGCCCGTTGCATCCAACCGGAGGAGAGAGAACGGATCGGGCAGTTCGTGTTCGCCAAAGATGCGAAATCTGCCATGGTGGGTAGAACTGACAAGTAGACTTTTACAATTAACATCAATGCTATAGTAATAAATGTTGTAAGGAAAAACAATAGTTATAATAATACATAATCAATGTTATAGTTATGTTTTGCCCTTCTTTTTATGTGTGGATTATACTTTTCATTTGCACTGTTGTTATTTTATGTTATTTACATTGCATTACATAACGCCTTGATACAAAAGTAGAGTTTTTGTCAAATAAGGTCACTAAAATTGAAATTATATATATATATATATATATATATTTTTTTTTTGTGTGTGTGTGTGTGTGTGTTTCTTACACCAGGCCGGGCGTCTGTTGATCAGAAAGCTGGTGTGTGAGAAGATGGGTTTATCCTGGGACAGGTTTCGGCTGGACAGAACCGCGCGGGGGAAACCGTACCTGTCCTCGTCCTCCCACTGGAGCTTCAACGTGTCCCATCAGGGAGATTACGCTGTTCTGGGAGCAGAGCCGGGACGTCCCGTGGGCATCGACCTGATGAAGACCTGCAGGCCAGGTGAACTCTGGCACCTTCTGTCCACAGGAAACAGGCACAGCAGATCACGGCTAATTCTATTCAATTCACATTTTTGAACAGCTCTTTTCACAACACACATCATCTCAGAGCAGCTTTACTGAAAGAGTCCACATTACAATTTAGAGGAAACTGAGTTGTGCATTTCAGAAATGTACATATACACAATAACAGTTAGCGAAAAAGCTATTCATTTAAACAATGTAATAATTGAATTCAAGTAATGAATACTTATTTGTTTACACATGATTATGAGATTTAGAGAAATGTAGCATTGGCACGTTCATTCAGATAATTGTAAATTCATAGTAACTTACACTCCAGGTGAGAAGTTGCACACCGAATTTGGACCAATCAGCAATGTCGGTCACATGTCAGTCACTCCACAAATGAGAGATCAACACAGCAAACGATTTTTAAAGACATCGTCTGTAATGCTTATTTAGAATAATACTTTTGTATAATTTAGATATTATTTATGTGGATTAGTGCATCCTTAATCAATCACACGTGTACAATTTTAGCTCATCAATTATTATTACGTTTAAATATATAAAAGTAATATAAATACGCTTTATAATAAATTAGATAAAGTTATAAAATGCGCCAACACTATTGTTTGAGCTACAGGAAAGCTAGCTGTGTAATTAGTTTTCAATCTCGTAATATTCTGCAGAAGAGAAGTGAACCGCACTCTTTCTCAGCGTGTGATTGGCTGTTGGCTACTGATGTCACTCCTAAACTCGGAAGTTGATGATCAGCATCATGGAACCAACAAAGCCTGGTTGGATTTTGTTTTGTCAACTCGAATCTGATCCTGGCCCATAGACCACGAGACACTGCAGTTCCCCCAGCGGCCACCAGGTGTCGCTCTATACCCGTGCTAGAGTGAGGCTGGGAGAGGAGCAAGCTTCATCACCTCATTTCTGGCTCTACTGTAAAGTGTGAATCTGCATTAGCTCAGGGAATCATGTTTCTCTGCAGAACATGATTATTGAAGAAAGAATATGATTTTTTTATCTACAGAGGATAATTAATAAATCACTGATTTGTCTCGAATCTTTTGACGCAATACAATTACATCAAAACTACTCTGCATTTTATGAACTTTATCTTCATTATGACATCACGGCTATGAGCTCATTAGCATATGACCGTGCACATTTGCATATCGACACCTATTCAGTATTAAGCAGCAGTTTGTCGATCGTAACCGGAGCTCGATTATTTATAAAGATGGTAAAAACAGAATTGATAATAAAATCACTGATGTCGAATTCAGAGCTGTGAGGTGTTTTACGTGTGTGTTCGTCAGGCAGTGGCTCCACGCAGGAGTTTTTCCGCATCATGAATCGCCAGTTCACGGATCTGGAGTGGACGAACATCGGACGGCCGGCTCGG
This sequence comes from Hybognathus amarus, assembly GCA_030378365.1. Classification (NCBI taxonomy): domain Eukaryota; kingdom Metazoa; phylum Chordata; class Actinopteri; order Cypriniformes; family Leuciscidae; genus Hybognathus; species Hybognathus amarus. The sequence continues at coordinate 24,690 of JAQIUQ010001611.1, read as the reverse complement.
ACTGGGAGCAACTGGACATGTTTTATAGGCACTGGGTAATCTATGGCAACTGCTGCTTCCTGCATCATCATCATCATCACCACCTCCAGGCAACAAGACACACACACACACACACGATCATATCACAGCGCGAGAAAATTGTACTGGATGAAACTGTTCCAATTCTGATCACTGTTTCCATGGCAATGTGATCTCATCACTTCAGCATGACTCAGTTGTGCCAGTCTGTGGTCATTTGAGGACTCTTATACACACACACACACACACACACACACACACACACACACACACACACACACATACACATATATATATACTCATACTAACACACATACTCATACTCACACACATACTCATACTCACACACATATACTCAAACACACACACTCAATCACACTCACAGACACACATATATTCTCAAACAAACACATACACACTCACACATACAATCACACACACAATCACACACACACACACACATATATATACTCATACTCACACACACACACATATATATACTCATACTACACACACACACACACACACACACACACATACACACTCATACATACATATATATACTCATACTCACACACACATACTCATACTCACACACATACTCAAACAAACACATACACACTCAATCACACTCACAGACACACATATATTCTCAAACAAACACATACACACTCACACATACAATCACACACACACACACACACACATATATATATATATATATATATATATATATACTCATACTCACACACACACACATATACTCAAACAAACACACACACACACACTCACTCACACACACACACACACACATACTGGTATCAATGTAATATGCTGTATATAAACATGTTTTTCCTTGCGTCTCCTCTCTGATTGGCTGTGATTGGTCGGTTTCTCTGGCGTGGAGGCGCTGAAGGAGAGCTTCATCAAAGCGATTGGCACAGGCCTGGGCTTCGACCTCAAGAGGGTGGAGTTTCACGTCTCGCCCAATCAGATGCGAGAGGGGGAAGTGTACCGGCAGACACGCATGTTCCTGGACAACGAAGAGGAGGACTGGATCTTTGAGGTGTTGTTCAACATTTTTTCTCATTTACCACACACTTTCACTCCTAGAATGCCCTTTCAAGAAGCCTTGATTTTGGGGTGTACTAGAAAATGCTTGGAAGTACAAAAACCAACATTATTTTTCACATATTTTACATTATTACAGCTCCTCTGGTGTCAATTTTAAACAATTCAAGCCTGATTTAGACTTCACGTTAACAAGCAGGAGGATCGTCCAGAACGGATTTAATTTAGGCCCCGCCCACACGGAGATACGTACAATTTTTTTACGTATTGCCGTTTGCGTCCAGACGGATCCGGCGTTTTGGGACACTGAAACCGCTCTTTTTAGAAACCGGGTCCAGGGTGGATAAATCTGAAAACGACACCCTTGCGTTTTAATGTGTTCGGTCAATCCGTATATTTTGTGAAACGATGATGTCATCACTCCACGTGTCATAACATCAACAACTGCCGAACTGCTTGTATAATAATATTAATATAATGCGACAGAAACTACTGAGCCTCTTGTATTCCTTTATTTATTATTTACTTGAATGTATTTTTATTTAAATGATTAATTTAGGCCAATACTTTCTTTCGTCTGTTGTCTGATTAAGACATGTCGTATTTTATAGGGATGGGGATTTAAAGCAAAAAATAATATTCGACGATCGAAGGGAATTATTTCATTATTACGACTATTCAAAAACGCACCCCTGTAATGTTCCTCTCGACATTACAGGGTGCGTTTTTGAATAGCAGTAATAATAAGTAATAAATAATAAACATGTTCCTCTCCGACATTACATTTCTCTGTTATTTTAGGCCGTGTTGTGGCCATTAAAGAAATTTATTTAGTTTAATATTTATTTTTAAATGTTATTATTTTATTTAATCTATATTGATTATGAAAAGTGAACCGCATGCATGAGTATAATAAGATGCGCAATATATCAGGAGATCTAATTTTGACCACATTAAGTTTTCTTTTATTTAAAGTGAATTTCGTTTTGTATAATTCTTATTTAATAAAAGAAGCAAATATAGGCTATCGCAGAATACAATCAGGACATGGACACGCCGCGCGATATAACTTGCATTGCTCGTCTCGTAAATAAACCGAAACTCAGAAATATACAGAAATCTTGAAATGTCTATGTTTAAACAACATCGAACAACAATTTAAGATAACGGTCACTTTTATAGCCTAATCCGCATGAAGCGCATTATACACTCCATAGGCGCGTTCACAATCCTGCGAAGTGGCGAGTCAGCATCGAATGACACAGAAAACACTAGTTTATTAATAAACAACTAAAATGTCTATATTTGACACATTCGTTACTTTTGCCGGTTCTTTGTGGCAAGCTTTCCGAGTCCGCTAACTGAACCGAATTTTTGTACAAGGCAATTTATGGTTGTTCAAAAAAAGAAATAAGCAACTGTGCCTGATATTATTGTATAGCCTAGTATTTATTATACTGTAAAAAATACTTTCAAGATTTGTTATCACAACATTTTTTCTTTTGTCAAATCAACTTAAATAATGTATTTAGTTCAGATAACTTATTATTTTGAGTTTCTGATGATTAAATTAATCTCCTTCATTGTTTAAACTCACTTTTTCCAGTTCAATCAACTTAAAATTAAGGCAACCAGGTTACTTACTTTTTTAAGTTAAACCAACAATATTTTTTTACAGTGTAGTAGCCTACAGCGCAAGGTTTTATGCCCATGCTCTAAGTCTTCTCGCATTTTTAATGTATCTCTATGGCAGAAGTAACAGCGCCACACACTGGTCTGGGATGTGTTTACGTGTGTACGCAGATATTTTTTGAGAACGCCGCCGTGTTTTACGAAAACGAGGGAAAAAAACATCAGATAGGGAAAGCTTTGGCTTCGTTTGGGTGTAACATTAGTTATGTTTCCTGAGAGGCGGCGAACAGTCTTAGAGAAACATCAGTACACACTACATCAACACTGTTCTGTTAGCAGGCGAGCTCGAGGCCAAGCCATCACAGCGACTACATACAACTTATGATCGGAACTGTTAAAAGAAAACAAAACGACAAATAATAAGATATACTTACTAGTTGTGATCCATAAACAACAGATTGTCCTGACAAAGTGGGAAGTGCTCCGTTTCAGGAGACGCTTTTGTGTACGTGTGAGTCTGTGTGCGCGTGTGTGCTCTTGTGTGTACGTGAGTGTGTTTCTCATGGCCCTGCAGTGCTGGTTCGTCTGTGTGTGTCTGTCAGAGTGTGTGTGAACTCACAGGCGTCTTCTCTCTTCCTAGACTGAGCTCATGTTCTTCATTGCTCTGGGACTTTCATCCTGTATACACACATTGCAGATTATTATTATTTACAGAGTATTATGCAGATTACAGAATTTGTAATATTTGTGAAAAGAAAATTTCATCTTTACAATTTTTTCTTTAAATTTACAATAAAAAAAACATTTTCTATGTGAATATATAGTAAAGTGTAATTTATTTGTGTATTTTCAGCATCATTACTCCAGTCTTCAGTGTCACATGATCCTTCAGAAATCACTCTAATATGATGATTTGATGCTCAAAAAACATGTATGATTATTATCTTATGAATATAAATAGAAATTATAAATAGAAAAAGTTCAAAATTATTTCGAAATAGAATCTTTTGTGACATTTTAAATGTCTGAATAAAAAGTATTAATTAAAAAACAACAATTTGAATGGTACTGTATATAACAAGACAGCAACAAGTGTCGGCTCAGATGCGGGGCCACATCTGCAAGATCTGGGACGACACTCTGTTGCATTCTGGGTATATGCATATACTTAAAGTAATACGTATATTTATATATATATATATATATATATATATGCGTATATATATATATATATATATATATATATACCGATATATATATATATATATATATCTTGCCTTGGCATATATGTAATACAATTTTATGGTTGGAAGTTGAAATAGCGTAAAACTCGCCGTGTTTTTCAGGAGAGCTTATTGGACAAAGATCATCACGTGGCTGTGGCGCTGGGAAAGCCAGATGTCAGCATGTCTACGGTAAGTTTACAGATGTTACACAACTCTAGAGGTCAGCGCACTTCGTGACATCATACTTCTTTGTTTTATAGGAAAACGGTGGAAATTTGTGTGAAGCTCCGCCCCTTTCGTTCACTCTCTGAGTTTCAGTGATCTGGTGTCTAGAGCCACGCCCTAACCGAGGAAGACCCCGCCCACTGGGAGAGATTTCACAGCAAAGGAAGCGCCTTCAAGGCAAAGTGACTACTTGAATGCAAATATATGTAAATAAAGTACATGTTTATGTATTCCTTGTTCTTTCGAGGCTCGTTCCTGTTCTCTAAGACACTTTAACTTTATTACTTAAAGGGGTGGTTGATTATGATTTTCTAACTTGAATCTCTCCATCAATGTCCGAGTCGGGTTTGAACATAAAAGCTAAAAGTTTTTGAAATTTTCAGTGCATGTGTGCGTGAGGTAAAAGGACATGAGCTCTTGAAGCCCCGCCCCCTGTGACGGGAGTACAGCTCATTTGCATTTAAAGGTACAGACACAAAAACAGTGTGTTTGTTCACCCTCAAAAAGTGACCATTTTAACATGCTATACAATTATCTGGGGGTATTTTGAGTTAAAACTTCGCATACACACTAAGAGACTTTATAAAAGGGCATTATACCTCCCCTTTAAGGCGACTTATGACATTGTTTTCATATTTTAGCCATCATTTGAAATATCAATATTGTCAAACTGCAATATTGTCAAACTGATTTCTTTATGGGAGACCCAAGCCCGCAATACTACGCCACAAAACATCTCAGAATTCATTAAATCTATTGATAATACTTGATGTTTGTGCTGCTGTTTTCCCTCCAAAATGAGGTAATTTCCTGTTGGATGATGTCATGAAGGAACTGGCTTTTGGTAGTTAATATGATCAAACTCTACTTATCCAGTGTATGACACATCCGATGGGAACATGAAAATGGTATGAATGACCCATTTATGTAAGAGATGAGTTTATTTTTCCCAACCTACACCTCCAAATGTCTCTCTCCCTCTCTCTCTGTCTCGTTCCCTCCATCTGCCACCATCTATTTTTATCCGCAGACATTCAGCAGGCCATTAGGAGTGTGTGTTTGGAGGGTCCTGCTATTAACAATTTGGACACCGGTATGCATTTCCGCTTCTGTTTTTGCTCGTGTGTTGTTTCATTAGTCCAGTCAAGCCCCGCCCTCGCGCTTGATTGACAGGAGCTTCAGCCTGCTCGAATTGTGAGTGACTGAGCCTGTCCAAACTCGTACAGCAGAGTTTAAAACAGCAAAGTCAATTACAGCACAAGCAGAACGGTCAAGGGTGAACTAATGGAAAACGGCAAATGGGATCTTTTTTAGATTAAACTTTACGCTCATGTAATTACATCTTCTCCAAAGTAGGAACGATGGAGAGATTGAACATTTGAATATAAATGAGATTCTATAATGCGGATTTAAGGTGATGCTTCACAATAAGATTTCTATTTATCAACATTAGTTTAGTGCGTTTAACAAAGATGAATAAGTGCTGTAGAATTATTGTTCTACATGTTCTAATACATTTTTAAATTCTAACATTTTAAATGAACTAACATGAACAAAAATTGTATGTTTTTATTAACTACCATTAACAAAAGTTAACAAACGTGGAAATATATTGCTCATAGGTAGGTTATGTTAAGTTTATGAACGAGATCTTATTGTAAATTATTATTACCCAATTTAGTAATGCAATCTAATTAAAGTCTGCCGCACATAATTTGCAATTCTCTTGAAGAAGTCCATAAACCAGACAGAAAATAAAAAGTTTAATATGATACAATATCATATAAATAAATTCTACATTTTGGCTTTTCATTTTTAAAACCAAGCAGAATGGTTTTTTTTTTTTTTCAGTGTAATTTAAATATTTATATATAATTATTGAGAGATTGCATAAAATCAAATTTTCAATAAATGATTACATCATTAATAGTATTTTTAATGAATAGTTGCCATGGTGTTCTGAGGTGTTGCTTGATTGTAATGTAATGTATAAGCTAAATACAGTGCGTGCATATTGGCTGTTTTACAACTTCTAACATTGCTCATCCAATCAGATTTTGATGCAATAATTATCAGTTTAAAAGTATAATATTTCATAAAACAGTCCAATATGCTTGTGTCCATTAGATTCTTTATTTATCTATATACTGAAATTTAATAAATATATACAGTAGGTTTATCAGGCTATATATGATCTCCTGAACGCATCAAGCCAAATGTTTCCTGAAATCACTCGCTCATAAACCGGGAGAGCGAGCGAGAGCGGCGAGTGAAGAGAACAGCTCTTCTACTGGGAGTATTTCTGTTAAAGATTTATCAGTCTCGAGTAAATCAGCATTGAAGGAGTGAGATGCATTAGTGTATGTGTGTGTGTGTCTGTTTTCTGTCAGTCTGATGGAAAGTATTTCCAAATGTTAAAGGTTAAAACAACAGTACCGCTGTCCCATGAGAACGGATCTCTCCACTGGGCTGTTCTCTTCAGAAGGTCACAAGACAAAGAGCAACTGGAGTCTGTGATTAATGTGCTGGTCTGAACAGTGGACGTGTCCTGAACGAAGGCTGTGTTTCTGTTTGGTTTCTGTCGTTGTGGACTCAGGTGCACTGACTTCACACACACACACACACACAAAACTCAACTGGGTCACTGTCCCACCTCTTCTGCCAGACTCCTCCTGATGGACTGTGGTTCTCCTGCAGCCCTGCGGGAGCGACAGAGAGTTCAGACATGCAGAAACACACACACACACACTGAAAAACAGTTACAGCACATGATTCAGAAGAGGGAATACATTAGCATTAGACAGAATGATAAAATTACTGATGGATGAGTGGATGGATGGATGAGTGGATGGATCGATGGATGGATGGATGGATGGATGGATGGAGTGGATGGATGGATGAGTGGATGGATGGATGAGATGGATGGATGGATGAGTGGATGGATGTGAGTGGATGGATGGATGAGTGGATGAATGGATGGATGGATGGATGGATGGATGGATGGATGGATGAGTGGATGAATGGATGGATGAGTGGATGGATGGATGGATGAGATGGATGGATGGATGGATGGATGGATGGATGGATGGATGGATGGATGGATGGATGGATGGATGGATGAGTGGATGGATGGATGAGTGGATGGATGGATGGATGGATGGATGGATGGATGGATGAGTGGATGGATGGATGGATGAGTGGATGGATGGATGGATGGATGGATGGATGGATGGATGGATGGATGGATGGATGGATGGATGGATGGAATGGATGGATGAGATGGATGGATGGATGGATGGATGATGGATGGATGGATGGATGGATGGATGAGTGGATGGATGGATGGATGGATGGATGGATGGATGGATGGATGGATGATGGATGGATGGATGGATGGATGGATGGATGGATGGATGGATGGATGGATGGATGGATGGATGGATACGAATGGATGAGTGGATGGATGGATGGAGTGGATGGATGGATGGATGAATGGATGGATGGATGGATGGATGGATGGATGAGTGGATGGATGTGATGGATGGATGAGTGGATGGATGGATGGATGGATGAGTGGATGGATGGATGGATGGATGGATGGATGAGATGGATGGATGGATGGATGGATGGATGGATGGATGGATGGATGGATGGATGGATGGATGGATGAGTGGATGGATGGATGGATGGATGAGATGGATGGATGGATGGAACGATGGATGGATGGATGGAATGGATGGATGGAATGATGGATGGATGGATGGATGGATGGATGGATGGATGGATGGATGGATGGATGGATGAGTGGATGGATGGATGATGTATGGATGGTTGTATGGATGGATGGATGAGTGGATGGATGGATGGATGGATGGATGGATGGATGAGTGGATGGATGGATGGAACGGATGGATGGATGGATGGAACGGATGGATGGATGGATGGAACGATGGATGGATGAGTGGATGGATGGATGAGATGGATGGATGGAACGATGGATGGATGGATGGATCGATGGATGGATGAGATGGATGGATGGATGGATGGATGGAGTGGATGGATGGATGAGTGGATGGATGGATGAATGGATGGATGGATGGATGGATGGATGGATGGATGGATAGATAGATAGATAGATAGAGCTGAATTCCTGAGCATGAAATATTGTTTCATCAATCTGGTGTGTGTGAGCTGATTTTCTCACCCATCCTCCTCTATGACACACTCTCTCCCCATCACCATGGTAACCATCCCGCACAGCCAACTTTGCTATGGCAACAAGAACATGTGTGATACAGGCAGTCATCTGAGTTAATCTAATCAACATCACTGTCAGAGAGAGAGAGAGAGAGAGAAGAGAAAGAGAACTAGCATCTGGATTATGATGTTTCTGCATGTTTCCAAAACGTCCCATCAGAGACGAATCACACACACTCCTGCTCCAGCTGGGCCAAACACTGAAGGTCATGTGACATGATCCATCTAAAGATTCATTATGAATTACGTTTAGCTTACAATTTCTATTGACTCAGAATGTGTGGCATTACAAGCTTCTATTCAATTATATTCTATACTTAGATTTGAAAATGCTTTGGCATCTTTGATGACTGTTACTTTAGTTACTAGGAAAAGTAATCTGATTACAGTAACAGTAGTAATCTTAGTTACTTGTAATGCGTTACACACAACACTGGTAAAAATAACATCCCAGACTGAATCATGTTTCATGTCTCTTGATGCTGGTTATTTGTGTTTATTTTTACCTGTTTGTGAACAGAATCCCTGTTGCCATAGTGACAGTCGAGCCTGAGTGTCAGAGTAAATCCCACAACATCACAATGTGCAGCGTCACCGTGGCGATGAAGAACGACTCCATGGTAACAAAGAATAGTGTAGGTTAAAGCATCGTCTCACATTCAAATACTTGAAGAGTGAAATTAGAATAATTAATATATAAATATGAGAGAGAGAGAGAGCGAGAGAGAGATGATAGATAGATAGATAGATAGATAGATAGATAGATAGATAGATAGACAGACAGACAAGAACAGACAGACAGACAGACAGACAGACAGGCAGACAGATAAATAGACAGACAGACAGACAGACAGACAGACAGACAGACAGACAGACAGATAGATAGATACTTGTGCATCATTTAAAGTTTGGGGCCAGTTTAGCATATTTTTTATATGTTTTTTTAATTATTATTCAGTAGGGATGCATATATTGATAGAAAAGTGCATACGAAAGGTTTTGATTTCAAATAAATATAGCCTACTTTAAACTTTCTTTTCATCAATTCATTTTTCATCACAGAATATCGTAGGCTATTATTTAGGACGGAAAGGCCAATGCGAATGGCATAAACACACCAAACAAGACAAACACTGAGTAAAAAATCTATTTCTTCAGTGTGCAGTGAAGTGAGAGTGTGTGTTGAGTTTTACGGGATGGCGGCTGGTTTGCGTCAGACAGTTTTTGCTGTCTTTCTGTTTGCCCATTTTTCCTTTAAAACGGCTCCTTCTTCTCACAGACAGAGAAAGGTCAGTGTTTGTGATCGTCAGTACAGTAGACGGAGCAGCAGGTCACTGTCGCACTATCACCTTTTCCTGAGGCGTTGGGCTTTATCACACACACACTCACGCTCAGAAGGCGTGGATACTCCAGAGTCTCCCAAAATTAATATTGAGTCTTAATTAAACAAATGCTTCAGAGATATAAAAACAAATAGAGAGAGAAAATGTGTCTCGTAAATGTATGTAGAGCCGGTGTCTTGAGGACGCGCCTGAGAGTTTATGTGTGTGTGCGTGCGCTCGCGTCTCTAGAGAAGCTGTCTCATTTTTGACAGGAAGCCTTTAATCCAGTAGCCTAATTCATTTTATTTTCTCCCTGAGGGAATAAACCGACACACTCAACAACACGTCTCTGATCTTTCTCAGGGATGGAAATAGTTCAGTCAGAATTCGGAGCATCGAGCGTGTGAATGTGTGTGTTATGACAATGACCAATGAAGATGTGTTTTATTGCTTCAGCTGGATATTTGACTTTCAGGTCATTCCCATGAGACTTTCAGGATAGAAGCTACATGGGAAAATGTGATAGAGCGGGATTTTGTGTATAATAGTATTTTTACAGTTACGTAATATTGGTAAACAAAATGTAAACAACCATGGCAGATGCACATGGGGTTGCCAGAACTTTACCGTAAAATATTAAGAAAGTGCACACAGTGTCATACACACAAATACAAAACACTAACAGTGATGACACTCACATAATGCAATAAACATTAATTTAACCAGTCACGGCCTGATAAGACCAAAAAAAAAAACAATTATTAAAAATATGTTATTTCAAAGAAAATATAAGCCCTAGATAATTCTGGGAATGTCAATTCACATTTTCTCACTGAAAATTAAAAAGATGATTTCGTTATTTATTCTTCAAAAAAATTGTACATTTAACAGTATTTTACTGCAAAATTACAAGTATTTTTTCAGTAGATCTATTACAGTTTTCACTTACTGTTATTACATTTTTAGCCTTTTAAGATGGATTATGATCATTTTTACACTAATCAACTTGAGGGTTAGTGGTAAGTATTAAATGTTGGTGCATAATTTGCACCCCCTAGTGATGAAACAAGAATACCCTAGCAACCGCATAGCAACGTGCTAATAACACTCAGAACCCCTTCGTAAACATTGTGCGCTTTTATTCTAACAAACTCGCAATCTCTTCAGGAAAGCCTTCAGCGGTTAATAAGTGTTGTGTTATCGCTGACAGAAGCAGTAATTTGGTGTAGTTTCTCATAAATATAAATTTCAGTATTACACAAACAGGACATATGACGTTCCTCATTCAATCACCGGCTCAAACACACACACACTGCCGCTCATCTCATCTGTAATTATGCGCCTTAATTCGATTGGCTGAATGTGATGATGTCAGAATGAATGAGTAATGAGCAGATTACTGTAGTAATGTTATTATGGGATGTTTCAGGAAGAGGATACGACATAATTACTTTATTCTCCCGCAGAACATTATAAACGCCGGACAGCGTTGTTTTAGAAACTATCGCACACACATTTATTTAGTTTTCCAATAAAGTTAGTTCATGTACTGCTTTAACACTTAAAATACGATTTTTTTAATCATAAGCATATGCAATCATATGCATTTTCTGTAAAGCTGCTTTGAAAATGATGCGTATTATGAAAAGCGCTATACATTTTTTTTTAAATTAAGAATACATACACTCTGGCAAATGTAGTAGTATAATATTCAAATGATATAAAATTAATCAAATAAAAGGAATCAATTGAATAAGAAATCAAAATTTAACAAGTATAAATACATTTTACATTTTAAAAGTTTGATTTATAGAATTATAGTGTTCATTAAATGTATTGTATTTGAATGGCATTTTTAGCTTTTTTAAAGGATTAGTTCACTTTAAAAAAAAAGTTTGCGGATAATTTACTCACCCCCATGTCATCCATGATGTCCACTTCTTTCTTTTTTGCAAGTATTTAACCAATAAAAAGTGTTAAAAAGAGCTTGTGACTAAACCTTACAATCATTGGCTCTTCAAACTGTCCGTCAAACCTCATAACTCCTCCCCTCCTCAATTTTAAACTGAAGTGCAGTTATTTTATTGGAACAGGACACGCCCACTTCTCACCTCTACACTTCTATAGTCAACACAATCTCAGTCACTCACTGGCATTCACATGAGAAATCAGATCATCACGGTCTTATTCATTAAAATTTTGCATAAAGATAAATCTCTCTGTCTATCTGTAACTCACACACCATGCTCATCTGGCTAATGCGACCGTCCGAAACCACATGCATGCAAATCAAGCCACTAATCAACACAAACGATCCTGTCAGACTGTAGATCACTGGATGCAAAGGGAAAATAATCAAATAAATTAACGCCCTGATCTCTGGGTGTGTTATGTTCACACACTGCTAAATTTTTCTTCTTAAATTTTGGTCTTTTGTTTCCAGTCCAAAGTTCAGAGGAACTTCAATCACACGATTTTAAATATTGAGCAAGCAATCTCATTGGCTGTAGGATGGGCAGAGGCCAATCAGATTGTGCCGTGCGGGAATGATGTCATGGCTAGCAGATTGCTTGTAAAGGACATATAAGCCATTGCATCATTATTGATTTGGCTCGTGCCTTAACAAATTTAGCTGAATAAAAATGTTCTCATCTGAGCCAACGTCCACAAGTGGTGTGTGACTGACTGATGGTTGATTGACAACAAGGTACTGACACACAATCACACACCTTGTGCTTTGACTATTCTCAAAGGAACAGTTCACTCCTAAAACATCCTCTCATCATTTACTCACCCTCATTTCAAACCCTAGGACGAATATTTAGCCGAATAGTCACACTGCTCCTTACCGTACAAAAGAAAGTCAAACAGGTCTTTTTTTCTAAAAAAAAAGAAAGAAAAGAAAAACATCAGTGTAAAGAGAGAGCACGAACACAGCAGTCAGACACCATAAAACTTCAATGAATCAATTTTATTGGCATCCTGATAAAAATGACTGACACGCCCGGATGTGATCTTGAATTAATCAAATGTGACCGAAATGAATGATGACATTACCACGTACCTTCCTGTGACCTCAAACTGTATTCACTCACACACACAAACTCTCACTCACTCACTCACTCTCTCCCACACACACTCTGTCACTCACACTCACTCACTCGCTCACTTGCTCACTCACACACACTACTCTCCATTCACACATCTCAACCACTCACTCTCTCCTCACTCACTCACTCACTCACTCACACACACATACTCTCACTCACTAATCTCATATCACGCATACATATTCACATTTATCTCTCATTTATTTATCTATATCTATTTTTTTCTTTATTTATATCACAATATCGCATATTTACATTTATTTATTTATATCACACACGCATACTATTCTTTATTTATTTATCGCATTATCACACATTTATTTATTATATTTATTGATTTCTTTTCTTTATTTATTTATCTCTATATCTTATATATCGCATATTTCTACATTTATTTAATTTATATCACACATATCGCATAATTTTTATTATTTATCGCATATCTATTTATTTATTTATTTATTTATTTTTTTCTTTATTTATTTATTTATTATATTACACACGCATATTTCATTTTTTATTTATGCATATCTCATCATTTATTTATTTTATTCATTCATATTTTCATTTATTTATTTTATATATCCATCATTTTTTTCTTTATTTATTTATTTCATATATCATATATCGCATATTTATATTTATTTATTTTATATTCACATTCTCTATTTATTTATTATTTATCATATTCATATATCGCATATCTACTTATTTATTTATTTATTTATTTATCTATATCACACATTTATATTTATATTTATCTATTTATTTATTATCTACATATTACATATTTATATATCTATTTTTTATTTATGCATATTTATTATTTATTTATTATTTATTCATTTATTATCTTTATTTATTTATTCTATTATCTTATATTATATTCATATTTATTATTTATTTATTTATTTATTTATATTATTATTATTTATTTATTCATATTTATATTTATTTATTTATTTATTTTTATTTTATTTATCGTATTATTCATCATTTATTTTATTTATTTATTTATTTATTTATTTATTTATTTATTTATTTATTTATTTCTTTCTTTATTTATTTATTCTTTATTATTTTTATATATTTGTATTATCTATTATCATTTATTTATTTATATATCTACTTTTTATTTATTTATTATTATTATTTATATCTTATATTTATTTATTTTATATTTTATATTTATTTATTTATTTATTTATTTATTTATTTATGCATATTTATTTATTTATTTATTTATTTATTTATTTATTTATTTATTTATTTATTTTTTTCTTTATTTATTTATTTTATTATTTCACACATTCATATTTACATTTATTTATTTATTTATTTATATTATTCACATTTATTTATTTATATCTACATCTATTTTTTTTTATTATTATATTTATATATTTTTATTTATTTATTTATATCATATATTTATATATCTATATTTTATTTATTTATATTATTTATATTATCTATTTATTATTTTATTTATTTATATTATATATCGTATTATTTATATTTATTTATTTATTTATTATCTATATTGTATTATTTATCATTTTATTTATTTATTTATTTATCGTATATTATATTTATCATTTATTTATATTATTTATTATTATCTACATTATTATTTATTTATTATCTTATATATTTATTACTTTATATTTATTTATTTATTATATATTATATATTGATATATTATATTGATCATTTCATCTATATTATCATATTATCATATCTTACATCTTATTTTTTATTATTCACGTATATTTCATATTTATTTATCTACTTATTATTTTATTTATTTATTATTATTCTATATCTACATATCATTCATTATTTATCATTTCATCATCTCATTTATATTACATCATTATATCTATCATCTTATTTTTATTTATTATCTATATCTTACATTTATTTATTACTATTTTTATTTACTTTATTATTATTTATTATATCATTCATATATTGCTATATTCTACATCTTACTTATCTTCTACTATATTGCATAATTTACATCTTATTTATTTATTATCTCACACATACTTTTTTATTATCTTATTATTTTTTATTATTATTCTTATTCTATATACTCATACACTCGCATATTTATATTTATTTATTTATTTATGCATATCTTCATTTATTTATTTTACTTTATTTATTATTTATTTATTCATTTATTTATTTATTTATCAGCATATCATTTATTTATTTATTTATTTTACTTTTCTTTATTTATTTATCTATATTTATCATATTCGCATACTCACACTTTACTTTTTTATTACACACTGCATATTCACATTATTTATTTATTTTTTCTTATTTATTTATTTATATCTACACATCACATATTTACATCTACTCTTTTCTTTATATATTGCATAATTTTATATTATCTCATTCTTTTTTCTTTATTTAGTTTATATTCATATATCTACACACGCATACTCACACTTACTTTTTCTTTATATATTGAATATTTATATTTATTTATTTCATTCACACATACTTTGTTATCTTATTCATTTTTCTTTATTTATTTATATATCGCATATTATATATCGTATATCTCTTTTTTATCTTATTTACGCATACTCTTTTTATTTATTGCACATGCATAATTTACACACGCATATTCTTTATCATTCACGCATAATCTTTTTTTTTATTTATTTATTTATTTATTTATTTATCTTATTTACTATCTATATCTACTCACTTTTTTTTATTTATATATATATTTTTTTTTTATACTTTTTACAATCATTTATCTCTTACACATTATTCTCACACTGCTATATCACTCACACACGCATACTCACTCACACACGCATACTCACTCACACACGCATACTCACTCACACACACCGCATACTCACACACCCCCGTTTCACACATCAGCCATCTGCAGCATGCGAGTTCTCAGCGTTTCTGCCGCATTAAAAGTGACCCTGATTTACAGTTTTGCATTTAACATCAGTCATGAACTGGCATATAGCGATTCAGAATGGATTATTGAGAACTATTATAAACTTTTGCATATAAATTTGCCTGACAATCACATTCGACATAATAATCCAACACGATAGCCAAAATTGCATCTATGACCTGCTTCAATCATCTGGATTCAGTCAGAATTCACTGTAGTGTTGGGATTCTGTGTGTCCGTTCACCGCATGTAACAGAAGCTTCTGCATTAAATCACGCTCAGAAAAGCTGATATTGCAAAAGAGCGCGTTGATTAAATAAGTGAACAGTGCACATTCACGCAGTTGTGCTTCTGACTTTATTACAGAAGCTAAAATGAAAGCATGCCGCATATGTGAGATGTCTGAAACGGCCTCATTCTTTACACAAACTGAGCACATTCACACACAAACACACAATCTAACAGCGGTTAATGGTAGGACACACACAAACACATGAGATCTAACAATGGTTAATAGAGGATACACACACACACATACACACAAAGGATTTAACAGCGGTTAATGACAGCGTATGTAAAATGTTTGAGAATAAATGCGTGTTTGTGGTGTGTGTGTGTGTGTGTGTTTAGGAGGTAAAGGCACCAAGTTATCCATGTGAATTCTATTAACCTGCAATGCTGCAAGAAATGCATGTGTTCTACATGAATTTGTCTGTAGTATTAAGCATGTGTACACCATGTATGTCTTTGTTTGGCTATGCCGTTGAGCAGAAGGCTTTATTTTAAATATATACTATTTATATATATATTTGTTTTATTGTATTTTCAGAACACAATTATCCATGGCTCCTTTAAAGGGCGGGGCCATTGGCTCCGCCCCCTTCCGTGTGAGTTCACGCCTCTAAGAACAAACGCTCCGGTCGTAGAGGCCGGGCAACGAGTTGCCACAGGCAACACTAGTCTACAGGAAGTGATGTCATAGCGATGGGCGGGGCCATCTCAGAGGCTAGTCTCCCGTGAGAAACATGGTCCCGATGTCATAGGACACTTTCCGGATGGGGGCGGAGCGAGTGCTGGTGAGGGAGGCATGGCTCTGGCTTTTCCCCGCCTCCAGGAAATAGCAGATTCCCGGATCTCTTTGGGAAGTTGTCGGGAAGCTCCTGCCTGGAGCGAGGGATGAAGGTGAACGAGCGGTCGTCACGCAGGAGTCTGAGAACGAGGGGAAAACAAATGGAAAAGAAATATAATATGCATGAGATAAATATGACAGAACGTCATATATAAAAATTAATTTAAGGCATGTTTTGTCAGAGAGTTTTCTGTTAGGGTTAGATACGGGTTAATAAAGGCCTTCTGAAGCAAAGCAATGGGTTTTTAATGGATGCACTTTTATGATGGATAGATGCACTTTTATGATGGATAGATGCACTTTTAAGATGGATAGATGCACTTTTAAGATGGATAGATTAACTTTTATGATGGATGGATGAACTTATGCATGGATAGATGCACTTTTAAGATGGAAGTGCTTTTATGGTGGATGGATGTGCTTTTATGATGGACAGATGCACTTTTATCGATGGATAGATGCACTTTTATGATGGATAGATTAACTTTTAAGATGGATAGATTAACTTTTATGATGGATACATGCACTTTTAAGATGGATAGATGCACTTTTATGATGGATGGATGAACTTATGATGGATAGATGCACTTTTATGATGGATAGATGAACTTATGATGGATAGATTAACTTTTAAGATGGATGGATGCACTTTTATGATGGATAAATGAACTTATAATGGATAGATGAACTTTTATGTATGGATAGATGCACTTTTAAGATGGTTGGATGCACTTTTATGATGAATGGATGTGCTTTTATGATGGATGGATACACTTTTATGATGGATAGATGCACTTATGATGGATAGATTAACTTTTAAGATGGATAGATGCACTTTTATGATGGAGAGATGCACTTTTATGATGAATGGATGCATTTTTATGATGGAGAGATGCACTTTTATGATGGATAGATGCACTTTTATGTAATGGATAGATGCACTTTTATGATGGATAGATGCACTTTTATGATGGATAGATGCACTTTTATGATGGATAGATGCACTTTTATAATGGAGAGATGCACTTTTATGATGGACAGAATGCACTTTTATGATGGACAGATGCACTTTTATGATGGACAGATGCACTTTTATGATGGAGAGATGCACTTTTATGATGGGATAGCATGACTTTTATGATGGATAGATGCACTTTTAATGATGGATGGATGCACTTTTATGATGATAGATGCACTTTTATGATGTGATGGATGCACTTTTATGATGGATAGATGCACTTTTATGATGGATGGATGTATTTTTATGATGGATGAATATGCTTTTATGGGCTTCAAAATCTCATCCTCCATTCACTGCCATTATAAAGTTAAAGAGCCAGGATGATATTATTTAATATCACTCCAATTGTTTTCGTTAAACTGTGAATTGTTATGTAAGTCGTAGCTGAAGTGGAGAAAAAATATTTTAAAGAAAACAGCCATTAAAGATTTGTATCACCATTTAAATCTGATGGTTAAAGCTGCGATCGAACAAACACAAAACTGTATTCTGGATGTTCTTTGTCAAGTGTGTGGAAACGTGCATCGTGTGTGTATGTGTTCGATATGCAAGTAAGTGTGCTTGATGTCGAGTATGTGTAAGCGTGCACATGTGTGTGTGTTCTATATGAAGTAAGTGTGCATGTGCGCTTGATGTCGAGTATGTGTAAGTGTGCATGTGTGTGTGTGTGTTTATATGCACATGAGTGTGTGCATGTGTGGGTGTATCTCTGTGCTTGATGTCGAGTGGTGTGTAAGTCGTGCTCATGAGTGTGTGTTCGTTAAAGCATAATTATATATGTTGAGTGTAGATGTCTACAAAAACAGGTGTTCATTGGTGCATACTGAAAGCACGTGTGTGTGTGTGTGTGTGTGTGAGCAGATCTTCAGAGCTGCACTTGACTGCAGAGTATCACCCTTAACGACTCGTACAGAAGCAGGTTGCCATAGAAACAGGTGTGACTGTCTCCACTGGCAGCAGGGTTACACATCAGCGGAGTGTGTGTGATTGTGTGTGTGTGTTCTCACTGGTACGTGCTGGGGCTGACGTTGATGCAGTCGCGTGACTGCCCGACTCAAACTTGCTGGCCAGCGTGACGTTGTTTCTAACAGAGACAGTAGCGAGGCATCATCACTCCGACGACTCCAGCCAGAACTGAGCCGGAGTGGATGCCGATCCTCAGCTACAGAGAGGAAGATACAACTCAAGTTCATTTACACAGCACTCAGCAATTAGAAATAAAATACACTGAAAAAACATGAGTGTAGGATTTACCTTTTTTTGCTCATAAATTGGTCTATATTCTATCATAAATGCACAATACTATTGTATAGTGTACATGTGACTTAAAGTCTTATTGTAAGCACAGATGCTGCATCTACTGTGGCCAACATATTTTCTCGCACCCAACTTCAACAAAACTCCAATAATCAACAAAAAGTTGATTATTATTCAATATTTCTCAGTGTTAATGATACACCCCGTCCAGGTTTCTCTCAATAAAGAGATAAACACATACATTCACTATCAAACAGTTATTATTAAAAATAATTTCAATGCAATAAAAAATGAAATGTTTAAACTAATATTTGGATATGGTATGTATTGATTGTGCAGTGTTAGCAACAGATGCAAAGGGGCGAACTCCTCATGCATCTCTTTCATTCGTCGAATGCATTCTGGGATTACATTATCCATGAAGAATACATGCAATGCTGCTTTATGTTTTGGCTAAAATAAGATATCAAATAAGGCATCATCATTTTGCAGTAAATCTCTTCTAACAGCCTATGATGCCTTAAAATGACATCTGGGTTTTGTAACAGAGCTGATATGAGCATGTGTGTGTGTACCTTTAACAACCTAACACACACTAGCATCGCCGCCATGGCAACTCTAGCAAAGAGCCAATACTGTCAATAGTGCAAGACACACACAGACACACACACACCAAGTGCTGAAAAAGAACTGACGAGGGCAGCAGTGTGTGACTGACAGCTGTCAATCAAACTCAGGACAGAACAGGTCAGATCACAGCAGATCTGCTTAAATCGCCAGGATCTAATGGATGTAATGTCAGTGCCAGTGGCTTCAGACACGAGAATCACACGACTAGGCCTGCACTTTGAGCGCTCATAAACAGCGCTATCGAAAGGTCATCTTATTACTGCCAGCCTCATGTCACAGAGAGTCCACCAATATACACACACACTCACATTTAATGATGATGCATGGTCGCCCACGGCGACGACCCTGATATTATTCATGGCCTTGTTGTCACGCCGACAGTGCTGTCAATCACGCAACAGACTAGACTACAGTAGAGGCCAATGCATGCAACAGTGTTGTGCTATGTGCTGTGTTTACCTAAACGGTCACAGGTTCATTAGTTAACATTAGTGAGTATTAACTAATATCGAGCAATACGTTTGTAACAGCATTTATTAATATTTGTTAATGTTCGTGAATAAAAACAGCAGTTTATTGTTTGTTCACAGTGCATTAACTAATAACGTATTAGTAAATGTTGGAATTATTATGAACTAATATTAATAAATGCTGAAGAAAGTATTGCTCATTCTTAGTTCATGTTAATTTGAGTAATTAACTAATGAACCTTATTGTAAAGTGTTACCAAACACAACCATTTCTGCATTCACTATAATATAGACATGGCACATGCCCAGAGATGCTGCTAAACACACACACACACACACACACCAATTCGCTCGTCTGACTCCCTCTAAATGGGAGAGAGCAAGAGCAACAATGTAGCAATCAATTAGCGCCTAGCACTTGGAGTGTTCCGCCGTCTCCACTGGCGACCAGATTCCACTCGCACTCCGTCGCCACAGTGAGTTTAAACCCAAGATCCTTAACACAACCACACACACACACAAATGTGCCACTCATTAAACCGTGGCTCCGCCATCATGCAAAATGAACAAAAGCTAATCAGACAAGCATGTTTTAACGCACAACAACAGCTTAAAACGACATCAGGAACACAAACGCATCCCATGAAACTCTTCAATGCGACTCAAACCCCTGAATCGACACTAGCTCTGCTACACACACCAACAAAAATCATCATTTTGGACACAAATATTAGAAAACTCAAATATATATATATTTCTTTCAGGCAATCTTAATAGGATAAAATGCCTGAAGTTTCGGCAGGTTAATCAAATAATCAGTCAAAAAGGAAGTCAAAGGGAAAGATTAAGTCACGTGCATCGCATTATGGGATATTGTATCCCACCTTGTGTGAGCTAGCATTACTCAACCTATTATTATACCTCAAATAATTATGTCTAATAGGTATTTTAATAGAACATTATACACTACGCACAGTATGCATACTGCAAAAAAATATATAAATATAGTACAGTAGAATTATATAGGCATACTGAACTGACTTCAGCTCAATAATAACAACACTATGGTGTAGAGGCTTGAATCGGTCTGTTATTTGATGCATTTTTCTGTGAAGCTCGATCTGTATTGTATATGAATAAGAAGACTGGACTGGTGTCTGGTTTAACATCACCTTGATTGGCTTGCCGTCCGGCGTGAGCAGCTTCGACCCCAGCTCCATCATCTTCAGGGCCATGAGGGCGATCGGCCGGGACGTGACTGTCGATCTTCCGGTGGAGGCCGCCCACGCGCAGACGGCGTCCACCTATCCGTCTCGATCCTGCGGACAGAACAGCTTCACGTTACACACAAACACACACTCGTCCCTCGTTGCTGTATTGTATTGTAAACTTAGGACCCCGTCGGAAACGAGATGGTTCATCTCAAGGGGTTTCTAATATATATATATATATATATATATATATATATATATATATATATATATATATATATATATATATATATATATATATATATTTATATATATATATATATATATGCCTGTAAGCACACTGAAAAATGTGTGTGTATATATATATATATATATATAAACAAAAGCTTTCCATTTCAGATAAAAGCTGTTCTTTTGAACTTTCTATTCATCAAAATCCTGAAATAAAAATGTAAAAAACTGTTTTCAACATGGATAATAATCATACATGTTTTTGGAGCATAAAATCATCATATTAGAGTGATTTGTGAAGGATCATGTGACACTGAAGACTGGCAGTAATGATGCTGAAAATTCAGCTTTTTTTCAGAGGAATAAATTACATTTTAATATATATTAACATAAAAAAGTCATTTTAAATTGTCATAATATTTCACAATATTACTGTGTTTTTTGTGTATTTTTTATCAAAAAATTGCAGCCTTGGTGAGCAGAAGAGACTTCTTTTAAAAACATAAAAAATCTTACCAATCTAAACTTTTGACTGTGTAGTGTATATATACGTATTGTTGACATAGCTAAAAAAAATTTTTTTAAATTTAATTAATGCAATGAAGGAAATTGGTAAGAAACTCAAAATATTAAGTAATCTGAACCACATTACTTATCTAAGTTGATTTGACAAAAGATAAAAACAAATAATGAAAATAATACAGTGTAGAAACGACAGCCTAGCGACCACATAGCAACAGAAGTAAACAATGAGAATATTTCAACTGTACTACTTTACGTTTGTAAAATAGATACGTTGTATCAGATGTTATTGTTCAACAAGTGACCGCACTGCAAATAGCAACCGAGAGACAAGTCCATCAGGCTGGTGTTTTGGCCTAACTTATAACCTGGCAGTCGCATTTGGTGCCACATTCAATTCAAACCCACTGGGACATTTGTGCAACTACTCACGTGCTGAATGTGTAGTTGAACAAATGTCATGTGTTGTTGTCAAGTTACTGGATCTAAAATGTTTGTGCAATTATTGATCATTTCCTACCAGTGATTATAATGGTTTAAAGACCATTAAAAGACCACTAAATATTGTGACATTTTTGGCTTGGCCCATGTTTTGCCCAGGGGTGTATGTATGTATTTATATATGCTGCTTTACATCTTTAATCTTATTGTATAAATATCCTAATATATAAAATACACTTTACCTTGCTTATGCAAGATATACTTTTATTTCTTTTGATTTGGGGGTGAAATGTGAGATGTGTCTCTGTGAGATTCACCCTGTCAAACTTACACACACACGCACACATGCACACACACATACAAACACTCACACACGTGCATTGAATGCATCCTCAATCGTATGTACAGATATATAGCATGCATGAATTGGAACACACACACACACACACACACACACTCTCAGATTCAGCCTCTTAACGTTCACACACAGGCGGCTGCTGTCAGAATATAAATGCTCTCTGATGAATAACACTTAACACAAAGCAGGTGATGGACACATGAATATGGACATTGGTCTCTTGAGACGGACTGATGCACCATGCAGAGGAATCACAACCACAGTGTGAGCAAACGCCATTGACATACAGGCTACAGAGATTGTGTGTATTTGTGTGGTTCAGAGCTGACGTCAGCAGTTCACACACACACACACACACACACACACACACACACACACGAATGGAGTTCCACCATTTATAATGCAATTTATTGACATACACTAACCCAGTGCAGAGAACTTTGATACACAGTGGATCCAGTGTTACAAATCAAAACAATAAACAGTTTCATGATAGAAAAAAAATTCATATTTGTTTTAAGTTACATATAAGATAGTAAATAACACTAATTTCTGTCCACATCAATGTTTACCGTAACCATTAAACACTTAAAATGATGCACACAGCCGTAAAAACTGTCAATGTTCCTAAAGATAGACTTGATGCAAGATGGCTTCTTGTTTTTGGAGACTAAATGAAACAGCCGACTTAATTGGTAAGGGTCAGTAGAGAGGATGGGAAATAATCCAGTTTAAACTGAGATGTGTGAAGTTTTCATTACAGTGTGGGACAGTTTAAGGTCATACATAGGGAGGATAAAGGTTGCTAGGGGTCTTCGATGGTTGACTGCTGAGGCTGCAGTGCAGGCTATGGTTGCTAGGGAGTTTAGAGTAGTTGCTGAGGTTCTCTCTGGATGGCTGCTAGGGCCTGCTGTTAGGACGCTTGCAGATGGATGGCACTGGACCTGCACCATGGTATGGATGATGGATGGATGGATCGCGATAACGGATTATGCGATGGGATGGAAAGAACAGTAGATACAACAATAAAACGATATAGAACAATAGATAGAACGATAACAATAGAAACAATAGAGAATGTTGAGATACACAGAATAATAGACAAATAATAGATATGTATATATATATATAGATAGATAGATAGATATAGATATAGATAGATACATATATAGATAGATAGATAGATAGATAGATAGATAGATATAGATAGAGATAATAATAGAATAAATAATAATAATACAAATGTATATATATAAACAGATATACAGTGTGTGTGTAATGGGTGTGTCTCAGACGTCCAGTATCCCTCACTGGAGTCTGAAGCCCTAGCTCTGTCACAGGCCCATGTGCATTTGCCACATGGCGCACACACTGCCTGGCTAAATTATTAGGTAGGTTTGAGAACAGCATCCGTCACGCCGAACTCTTGGCTACTTCTGAGTCCCTGCCACAGCCTCTGAGTACGTTGGAAGATCGAGACAGTAGTTTATTGTCTCTCCCTTCTTCTTTTCTAGCCTGGTGCGTCTTCTCCAGCGTGGCTTCCAACTCATTCATCTGGCTCTTATCACATGCCCTGAAGCTTTCGCTGAGCAATACGTAACTGAATCAGAATATTGCA
>JAQIUQ010001610.1:447500-496796 GCA_030378365.1 Hybognathus amarus | reverse complement strand
ATGCCATTGTAAATATCTCAATATCTCAGCTCTGTATGCCATTATAAATATCTAAATATCTCAGCTCTGGAAGGGTCTAGAGCCTCCATTTTTGCACTCAGATCTAAGTCCCATGGCCCTCTATCAGAATCCAGAGTTTCAAGAAAATCAAAATTTCTGACCCGAAAAAAAACGACAGTGGTACCCCTTACGTTTTCTTTTTCGGGTCAAAATTTTGATTTTCTTGAAACTCTGGATTCTGATAGAGGGCCATGTGACTTAGATCTGAGTGCAAAAATGGAGGCTCAGACCTTCCAGAGCTGAGATATTGAGATTTCACGTAGCATTTATGCCATTGTAAATATCTCAATATCTCAGCTTGTATGCCATTATAAATATCTAAATATCTCAGCTCTGGAAGGGTCTAGAGCCTCCATTTTTGCACTCAGATCTAAGTCCCATGGCCCTCTATCAGAATCCAGAGTTTCAAGAAAATCAAAATTTCCACCCGAAAAAAAAAACGTAAGGGGTACCACTGTCGTTTTTTTTCGGGTCAAAATTTTGATTTTCTTGAAACTCTGGATTCTGATAGAGGGCCATGTGACTTAGATCTGAGTGCAAAAATGGAGGCTCTAGACCTTCCAGAGCTGAGATATTGAGATTTCACGTAGCATTTATGCCATTGTAAATATCTCAATATCTCAGCTTGTATGCCATTATAAATATCTAAATATCTCAGCTCTGGAAGGGTCTAGAGCCTCCATTTTTGCACTCAGATCTAAGTCCCATGGCCCTCTATCAGAATCCAGAGTTTCAAGAAAATCAAAATTTTGACCCGAAAAAAAACGTAGGGGTACCACTGTCGTTTTTCTTCGGGTCAAAATTTTATTTTCTCAAACTCTGGATTCTGATTGAGGGCCATGAGACTAGATCTGAGTGCAAAATGGAGGCTCAGACCTTCCAGAGCTGAGATATTGAGATATCTATAATGGCATACAGAGCTAGATATTGAGACACTTTACAATGGCATAAATGCTACGTGAGACTCAATCAATATCTCAGCTCTGGAAGGGTCTAGAGCCTCCATTTTTGCACTCAGATCTAAGTCCCATGGCCCTCTATCAGAATCCAGAGTTTCAAGAAAATCAAAAATTTTGACCCCGAAAAAAAAAACGACAGTGGTACCCCTTACGTTCTTTTCGGGTCAAAATTCTGATTTTCTTGAAACTCTGGATTCCATAGAGGGCCATGTGACTTAGATCTGAGTGCAAAAATGGAGGCTCTAGACCCTTCCAGAGCTGAGATATTGAGATTTCACGTAGCATTTATGCCATTGTAAAATATCTCAATATCTCAGCTTGTATGCCATTATAAATATCTAAATATCTCAGCTCTGGAAGGGTCTAGAGCCTCCATTTTTGCACTCAGATCTAAGTCCCATGGCCCTCTATCAGAATCCAGAGTTTCAAGAAAATCAAAATTTTGACCCGAAAAAAAAACGTAAGTGGTACCACTGTCGTTTTTTTTCGGGTCAAAATTTTGATTTTCTTGAAACTCTGGATTCTGATAGAGGGCCATGTGACTTAGATCTGAGTGCAAAAATGGAGGCTCTAGACCCTTCCAGAGCTGAGATATTGAGATTTCACGTAGCATTTATGCCATTGTAAATATCTCAATATCTCAGCTCTGTATGCCATTATAAATATCTAAATATCTCAGCTCTGGAAGGGTCTAGAGCCTCCATTTTTGCACTCAGATCTAAGTCCCATGGCCCTCTATCAGAATCCAGAGTTTCAAGAAAATCAAAATTTTGACCCGAAAAAAAAGACGTAAGTGGTACCACTGTACGTTTTTTTTTCGGGTCAAAATTTTGATTTTCTTGAAACTCTGGATTCTGATAGAGGGCCATGGGACTTAGATCTGAGTGCAAAAATGGAGGCTCTAGACCCTTCCAGAGCTGAGATATTGAGATTTCACGTAGCATTTATGCCATTGTAAATATCTCAATATCTCAGCTCTGTATGCCATTATAAATATCTAAATATCTCAGCTCTGGAAGGGTCTAGAGCCTCCATTTTTGCACTCAGATCTAAGTCCCATGGCCCTCTATCAGAATCCAGAGTTTCAAGAAAATCAAAATTTTGACCCGAAAAAAAAACGTAAGGGTACCACTGTCGTTTTTTTTCGGGTCAAAATTTTGATTTTCTTGAAACTCTGGATTCTGATAGAGGGCCATGTGACTTAGATCTGAGTGCAAAAATGGAGGCTCTAGACCCTTCCAGAGCTGAGATATTGAGATTTCACGTAGCATTTATGCCATTGTAAATATCTCAATATCTCAGCTCTGTATGCCATTATAAATATCTAAATATCTCAGCTCTGGAAGGGTCTAGAGCCTCCATTTTTGCACTCAGATCTAAGTCCCATGGCCCTCTATCAGAATCCAGAGTTTCAAGAAAATCAAAATTTTGACCCGAAAAAAAACGTAAGGGGTACCACTGTCGTTTTTTTTTCGGGTCAAAATTTTGATTTTCTTGAAACTCTGGATTCTGATAGAGGGCCATGGGACTTAGATCTGAGTGCAAAAATGGAGGCTCTAGACCTTCCAGAGCTGAGATATTGAGATCTCACGTAGCATTTATGCCATTGTAAATATCTCAATATCTCAGCTCTGTATGCCATTATAAATATCTAAATATCTCAGCTCTGGAAGGGTCTAGAGCCTCCATTTTTGCACTCAGATCTAAGTCCCATGGCCCTCTATCAGAATCCAGAGTTTCAAGAAAATCAAAATTTTGACCCGAAAAAAAACGTAAGGGGTACCACTGTCGTTTTTTTTTTCGGGTCAAAGTTTTGATTTTCTTGAAACTCTGGATTCTGATAGAGGGCCATGGGACTTAGATCTGAGTGCAAAAATGGAGGCTCTAGACCCTTCCAGAGCTGAGATATTGAGATATTTATAATGGCATACATGAGCTGAGATATCTGAGATATTTACAATGGCATAAATGCCACGTAAAATCTCAATATCTCAGCTCTGGAAGGGTCTAGAGCCTCCATTTTTGCACTCAGATCTAAGTCCCATGGCCCTCTATCAGAATCCAGAGTTTCAAGAAAATCAAAATTTTGACCCAAAAAAAAACGACAAGGGGTACCACTGTCGCTTTTTTTCGGAGTCAAATTTTGATTTTCTTGAAACTCTGGATTCTGATAGAGGGCCATGGGACTTAGATCTGAGTGCAAAAATGGAGGCTCTAGACCCTTCCAGAGCTGAGATATTGAGATTTCACAGTAGCATTTATGCCATCTGTAAATATCTCAGATATCTACAGCTGGCATGTATGCCATTATAAATATCTCAATATCTCAGCTCTGGAAGGGTCTAGAGCCTCCATTTTTGCACTCAGATCTAAGTCCCATGGCCCTCTATCAGAATCCAGAGTTTCAAGAAAATCAAAATTTTGACCCGAAAAAAAACGACAGTGGTACCCCTTTCTTTTTTTTTTCGGGTCAAAATTTTGATTTTCTGAAACTCTGGATTCTGATAGAGGGCCATGTGACTTAGATCTGAGTGCAAAAATGGAGGCTCTAGACCCTTCCAGAGCTGAGATATTGAGATCTCACGTAGCATTTATGCCATTGTAAATATCTCAATATCTCAGCTCTGTATGCCATTATAAATATCTCAATATCTCAGCTCTGGAAGGGTCTAGAGCCTCCATTTTTGCACTCAGATCTAAGTCACATGGCCCTCTATCAGAATCCAGAGTTTCAAGAAAATCAAAATTTTGACCCCGAAAAAAAAACGTAAGGGGTACCACTGTCGTTTTTTTTTTCGGGTCAAAATTTTGATTTTCTTGAAACTCTGGATTCTATAGAGGGCCATGGGACTTAGATCTGAGTGCAAAATGGAGGCTCTAGACCTTCCAGAGCTGAGATATTGAGATCTCACGTAGCATTTATGCCATTGTAAATATCTCAATATCTCAGCTCTGTATGCCATTATAAATATCTAAATATCTCAGCTCTGCAAGGGTCTAGAGCCTCCATTTTTGCACTCAGATCTAAGTCCCATGGCCCTCTATCAGAATCCAGAGTTTCAAGAAAATCAAAATTTTGACCCGAAAAAAAAACGACAGTGGTACCCCTGTACGTTTTTTTTCGGGTCAAAATTTTGATTTTCTTGAAACTCTGGATTCTGATAGAGGGCCATGGGACTTAGATCTGAGTGCAAAAATGGAGGCTCTAGACCCTTCCAGAGCTGAGATATTGAGATACTTACGTAGCATATGGCATTGAAATGTCTAAATCTAGCTCGATGAATCATCAATATCTCAGCTCTGGAAGGGTCTAGAGCCTCCATTTTTGCACTCAGATCTAAGTCCCATGGCCCTCTATCAGAATCCAGAGTTTCAAGAAAATCAAAATTTTGACCCCAAAAAAAACCGTAAGGGGTACCACTGTCGTTTTTTTTTCGGGTCAAAATTTTGATTTTCTTGAAACTCTGGATTCTGATAGAGGGCCATGTGACTTAGATCTGAGTGCAAAAATGGAGGCTCTAGACCCTTCCAGAGCTGAGATATTGAGATTTCACGTAGCATTTATGCCATTGTAAATATCTCAATATCTCAGCTCTGTATGCCATTATAAATATCTAAATATCTCAGCTCTGGAAGGGTCTAGAGCCTCCATTTTTGCACTCAGATCTAAGTCCCATGGCCCTCTATCAGAATCCAGAGTTTCAAGAAAATCAAAATTTTGACCCGAAAAAAAACGTAAGGGGTACCACTGTCGTTTTTTTTTCGGGTCAAAATTTTGATTTTCTTGAAACTCTGGATTCTGATAGAGGGCCATGGGACTTAGATCTGAGTGCAAAAATGGAGGCTCTAGACCCTTCCAGAGCTGAGATATTGAGATCTCACGTAGCATTTATGCCATTGTAAATATCTCAATATCTCAGCTCTGTATGCCATTATAAATATCTAAATATCTCAGCTCTGGAAGGGTCTAGAGCCTCCATTTTTGCACTCAGATCTAAGTCCCATGGCCCTCTATCAGAATCCAGAGTTTCAAGAAAATCAAAATTTTGACCCGAAAAAAAACGTAAGGGGTACCACTGTCGTTTTTTTTTTGGGTCAAAATTTTGATTTTCTTGAAACTCTGGATTCTGATAGAGGGCCATGGGACTTAGATCTGAGTGCAAAAATGGAGGCTCTAGACCCTTCCAGAGCTGAGATATTTAGATATTTATAATGGCATACAGAGCTGAGATATTGAGATATTTACAATGGCATAAATGCTACGTGAAATCTCAATATCTCAGCTCTGGAAGGGTCTAGAGCCTCCATTTTCGCACTCAGATCTAAGTCCCATGGCCCTCTATCAGAATCCAGAGTTTCAAGAAAATCAAAATTTTGACCCGAAAAAAAACGTACAGTGGTACCACTGTACGTTTTTTTTTCGGGTCAAAATTTTGATTTTCTTGAAACTCTGGATTCTGATAGAGGGCCATGTGACTAGATCTGAGTGCAAAAATGGAGGCTCTAGACCTTCCAGAGCTGAGATATTGAGATTTCACGTAGCATTTATGCCATTGTAAATATCTCAATATCTCAGCTCTGTATGCCATTATAAATATCTAAATATCTCAGCTCTGGAAGGGTCTAGAGCCTCCATTTTTGCACTCAGATCTAAGTCCCATGGCCCTCTATCAGAATCCAGAGTTTCAAGAAAATCAAAATTTTGACCCGAAAAAAAACGTACAGTGGTACCCCTTACGTTTTTTTTGGGTCAAAATTTTGATTTTCTTGAAACTCTGGATTCTGATAGAGGGCCATGTGACTTAGATCTGAGTGCAAAAATGGAGGCTCTAGACCTTCCAGAGCTGAGATATTGAGATTTCACGTAGCATTTATGCCATTGTAAATATCTCAATATCTCAGCTCTGTATGCCATTATAAATATCTAAATATCTCAGCTCTGGAAGGGTCTAGAGCCTCCATTTTTGCACTCAGATCTAAGTCACATGGCCCTCTATCAGAATCCAGAGTTTCAAGAAAATCAAAATTTTGATCTCGAAAAAAAAACGTAAGGGGTACCACTGTCGTTTTTTTTTCGGGTCAAAATTTTGATTTTCTTGAAACTCTGGATTCTGATAGAGGGCCATGGGACTTAGATCTGAGTGCAAAAATGGAGGCTCACACCTTCCAGAGCTGAGATATTGAGATCTCACGTAGCATTTATGCCATTGTAAATATCTCAATATCTCAGCTCTGTATGCCATTATAAATATCTAAATATCTCAGCTCTGGAAGGGTCTAGAGCCTCCATTTTTGCACTCAGATCTAAGTCCCATGGCCCTCTATCAGAATCCAGAGTTTCAAGAAAATCAAAATTTTGACCCGAAAAAAAAACGACAGTGGTACCCCTTACGTTTTTTTTTCGGGTCAAAATTTTGATTTTCTTGAAACTCTGGATTCTGATAGAGGGCCATGTGACTTAGATCTGAGTGCAAAAATGGAGGCTCAACACCTTTCAGAGCTGAGATATTGAGATTTCACGTAGCATTTATGCCATTGTAAATATCTCAATATCTCAGCTCTGTATGCCATTACAAATATCTAAATCTCAGCTCTGGAAGGGTCTAGAGCCTCCATTTTTGCACTCAGATCTAAGTCCCATGGCCCTCTATCAGAATCCAGAGTTTCAAGAAAATAAAAATTTTGACCCGAAAAAAAACCGTAAGGGGTACCACTGTCGTTTTTTTTTCGGGTCAAAATTTTGATTTTCTTGAAACTCTGGATTCTGATAGAGGGCCATGGGACTTAGATCTGAGTGCAAAAATGGAGGCTCTATACCTTCCAGAGCTGAGATATTGAGATTTCACGTAGCATTTATGCCATTGTAAATATCTCAATATCTCAGCTCTGTATGCCATTATAAATATCTAAATATCTCAGCTCTGGAAGGGTCTAGAGCCTCCATTTTTGCACTCAGATTAAGTCCCATGGCCCTCTATCAGAATCCAGAGTTTCAAGAAAATCAAAATTTTGACCCGAAAAAAAACGTCAGGGGTACCACTGTCGTTTTTTTTTTTTCGGGTCAAAATTTTGATTTTCTTGAAACTCTGGATTCTGATAGAGGGCCATGTGACTTAGATCTGAGTGCAAAAATGGAGGCTCTAGACCTTCCAGAGCTGAGATATTGAGATTTCACGTAGCATTTATGCCATTGTAAATATCTCAATATCTCAGCTCTGTATGCCATTATAAATATCTAAATATCTCAGCTCTGGAAGGGTCTAGAGCCTCCATTTTTGCACTCAGATCTAAGTCCCATGGCCCTCTATCAGAATCCAGAGTTTCAAGAAAATCAAAATTTTGACCCGAAAAAAAACGACAGTGGTACCCCTGTCGTTTTTTTTTCGGGTCAAAATTTTGATTTTCTTGAAACTCTGGATTCTGATAGAGGGCCATGGGACTTAGATCTGAGTGCAAAAATGGAGGCTCTAGACCCTTCCAGAGCTGAGATATTGAGATTTCACGTAGCATTTATGCCATTGTAAATATCTCAATATCTCAGCTCTGTATGCCATTATAAATATCTAAATATCTCAGCTCTGGAAGGGTCTAGAGCCTCTATTTTTGCACTCAGATCTAAGTCCCATGGCCCTCTATCAGAATCCAGAGTTTCAAGAAAATCTAAAATTTTGACCCGAAAAAAAAAACGTAATGGGTACCACTGTCGTTTTTTTTCGGGTCAAAATTTTGATTTTCTTGAAACTCTGGATTCTGATAGAGGGCCATGGGACTTAGATCTGAGTGCAAAATGGAGGCTCTAGACCCTTCCAGAGCTGAGATATTGAGATCTCACGTAGCATTTATGCCATTGTAAATATCTCAATATCTCAGCTCTGTATGCCATTATAAATATCTAAATATCTCAGCTCTGGAAGGGTCTAGAGCCTCCATTTTTGCACTCAGATCTAAGTCCCATGGCCCTCTATCAGAATCCAGAGTTTCAAGAAAATCAAAATTTTGACCCGAAAAAAAAACGTAAGGGGTACCACTGTCGTTTTTTTTTCGGGTCAAAATTTTGATTTTCTTGAAACTCTGGATTCTGATAGAGGGCCATGTGACTTAGATCTGAGTACAAAAATGGAGGCTCTTAGACCCTTCCAGAGCTGAGATATTGAGATTTCACGTAGCATTTATGCCATTGTAAATATCTCAATATCTCAGCTCTGTATGCCATTATAAATATCTAAATATCTCAGCTCTGGAAGGGTCTAGAGCCTCCATTTTTGCACTCAGATCTAAGTCCCATGGCCCTCTATCAGAATCCAGAGTTTCAAGAAAATCATCATTTTGACCCCGAAAAAAAAAACGTAAGGGGTACCACTGTCGTTTTTTTTCGGGTCAAAATTTTGATTTTCTTGAAACTCTGGATTCTGATAGAGGGCCATGGGACTTAGATCTGAGTACAAAAATGGAGGCTCTAGACCCTTCCAGAGCTGAGATATTGAGATATTTATAATGGCATACAGAGCTGAGATATTGAGATATTTACAATGGCATAAATGCTACGTGAAATCTCAATATCTCAGCTCTGGAAGGGTCTAGAGCCTCCATTTTTGCAATCAGATCTAAGTCACATGGCCCTCTATCAGAATCCAGAGTTTCAAGAAAATCAAAATTTCTGACCCGAAAAAAAAACGACAGTGGTACCCCTTACGTTTTTTTTTCGGGTCAAAATTTTGATTTTCTTGAAACTCTGGATTCTGATAGAGGGCCATGGGACTTAGATCTGAGTGCAAAAATGGAGGCTCTAGACCCTTCCAGAGCTGAGATATTTAGATTTTTATAATGGCATACAGAGCTGAGATATTGAGATATTTACAATGGCATAAATGCTACGTGAGATCTCAATATCTCAGCTCTGGAAGGGTCTAGAGCCTCCATTTTTGCACTCAGATCTAAGTCACATGGCCCTCTATCAGAATCCAGAGTTTCAAGAAAATCAAAATTTTGACCCGAAAAAAAAACATGAGGGGTACCACTGTCGTTTTTTTTTGGGTCAAAATTTTGATTTTCTTGAAACTCTGGATTCTGATAGAGGGCCATGGGACTTAGATCTGAGTGCAAAAATGGAGGCTCTAGACCCTTCCAGAGCTGAGATATTTAGATATTTATAATGGCATACAGAGCTGAGATATTGAGATATTTACAATGGCATAAATGCTACATGAGATCTCAATATCTCAGCTCTGGAAGGGTCTAGAGCCTCCATTTTTGCACTCAGATCTAAGTCCCATGGCCCTCTATCAGAATCCAGAGTTTCAAGAAAATCAAAATTTTGACCCGAAAAAAAACGACAGTGGTACCCCTTACGTTTTTTTTCGGGTCAAAATTTTGATTTTCTTGAAACTCTGGATTCTGATAGAGGGCCATGGGACTTAGATCTGAGTGCAAAAATGGAGGCTCTAGACCCTTCCAGAGCTGAGA
Source organism: Hybognathus amarus (assembly GCA_030378365.1). Taxonomy (NCBI): domain Eukaryota; kingdom Metazoa; phylum Chordata; class Actinopteri; order Cypriniformes; family Leuciscidae; genus Hybognathus; species Hybognathus amarus. The sequence continues at coordinate 487,314 of JAQIUQ010001610.1, read as the reverse complement.
TATTTAGATATTTATAATGGCATACAGAGCTGAGATATTGAGATATTTACAATGGCATACATGCTACATGAGATCTCAATATCTCAGCTCTGGAAGGGTCTACAGCCTCCATTTTTGCACTCAGATCTAAGTCCCATGGCCCTCTATCAGAATCCAGAGTTTCAAGAAAATCAAAATTTTGACCCGAAAAAAACGACAGTGGTACCCCTTACGTTTTTTTTTTGAGATCAAAATTTTGATTTTCTTGAAACTCTGGATTCTGATAGAGGGCCATGGGACTTAGATCTGAGTGCAAAAATGGAGGCTCTAGACCCTTCCAGAGCTGAGATATTTAGATATTTATAATGGCATACAGAGCTGAGATATTGAGATATTTACAATGGCATAAATGCTACGTGAGATCTCAATATCTCAGCTCTGGAAGGGTCTAGAGCCTCCATTTTTGCACTCAGATCTAAGTCCCATGGCCCTCTATCAGAATCCAGAGTTTCAAGAAAATCAAAATTTTGACCCGAAAAAAAACGTAAGGGGTACCACAGTCGTTTTTTTTCGGGTCAAAATTTTGATTTTCTTGAAACTCTGGATTCTGATAGAGGGCCATGGGACTTAGATCTGAGTGCAAAAATGGAGGCTCTAGACCTTCAGAGCTGAGATATTGAGATTTCACGTAGCATTTATGCCATTGTAAATATCTCAATATCTCAGCTCTGTATGCCATTATAAATATCTCAATATCTCAGCTCTGGAAGGGTCTAGAGCCTCCATTTTTGCACTCAGATCTAAGTCCCATGGCCCTCTATCAGAATCCAGTGTTTCAAGAAGATTGGAGAAACTTATTTTTCCGCACAAAAAAAAACATAAGGGGTACCACTGTCGTTTTTTTTTTTTTTTTGGGTCAAAATTTTGATTTTCTTGAAACTCTGGATTCTGATAGAGGGCCATGGGACTTAGATCTGAGTGCAAAAATGGAGGCTCTAACACCTTCCAGAGCTGAGATATTGAGATCTCACATAGCATTTATGCCATTGTAAATATCTCAATATCTCAGCTTGTATGCCATTATAAATATCTAAATATCTCAGCTCTGGAAGGGTCTAGAGCCTCCATTTTTGCACTTAGGTCTAAGTCCCATGGCCCTCTATCAGAATCCAGAGTTTCAAGAAGATTGGAGAAACTTATTTTTTCGCACAAAAAAAAAAAACATAAGGGGTACCACTGTCGTTTTTTTTTTAGGGTCAAAATTTTGATTTTCTTGAAACTCTGGATTCTGATAGAGGGCCATGGGACTTAGACCTGAGTGCAAAAATGGAGGCTCTAGACCCTTCCAGAGCTGAGATATTGAGATCTCACATAGCATTTATGCCATTGTAAATATCTCAATATCTCAGCTCTGTATGCCATTATAAATATCTAAATATCTCAGCTCTGGAAGGGTCTAGAGCCTCAATTTTTGCACTCAGGTCTAAGTCCCATGGCCCTCTATCAGAATCCAGAGTTTCAAGAAGATTGGAGAAACTCATTTTTTCGCACAAAAAAAACAAAACATAAGGGGTACCACTGTCGTTTTTTTTTCTGGGTCAAAATTTTGATTTTCTTGAAACTCTGGATTCTGATAGAGGGCCATGGGACTTAGATCTGAGTGCAAAATGGAAGCTCTAGACCCTTCCAGAGCTGAGATATTGAGATATCTGCATCGTAGCATTGTATGCCATTATAAATATCTCAATATCTCAGCTCTGGAAGGGTCTAGAGCCTCCATTTTTGCACTCAGGTCTAAGTCCCATGGCCCTCTATCAGAATCCAGAGTTTCAAGAAGATTGGAGAAACTTATTTATTGCCCCCCCTCCCCCCCCAAAAAAAACATAAGGGGTACCACTGTCCTGTTTTTTTTTGACAAAGAAATAAGTTTCTCCAATCTTCTTGAAACTCTGGATTCTGATAGAGGGCCATGGGACTTAGACCTGAGTGCAAAAATGGAGGCCCTAGACCCTTCCAGAGCTGAGAGTATTAGATCCCACGTAGCATTTATGCAATTATAAATATCTCAATATCTCAGCTCTTGGTGGGTCTAGAGCCTCCATTTTTGCACTCAGGTCTAAGTCCCATTGCCCTCTATCAGACTCCAGAGTTTCAAGAAGATTGGAGAAACTATTATTTCGCCCCAAAAAAAAACATAGGGGTACCACTGTCGTTTTTTTTTTTTGGGACAAAAAAAGTAAGTTTCTCCAATCTTCTTGAAACTCTGGATTCTGATAGAGGGCCATGGGACTTAGATCCTGAGTGCAAAAATGAGGCTCTAGACCCTTCAGAGCTGAGATATTGAGATCTCACGTAGCATTTATGCCATTATAAATATCTCAATATCTCAGCTCTGGAAGGGTCTAGAGCCTCCATTTTTGCAATCAGGTCTAAGTCCCATGGCCCTCTATCAGAATCCAGAGTTTCAAGAAGATTGGAGAAACTTATTTTTTTGCCCAAAAAAAACATAAGGGGTACCACTGTCGTTTTTTTTTGGGGGGGTGGGGTGTCAAAAAAATAAGTTTCTCCGAATCTTCTTGAAACTCTGGATTCATGATAGAGGGCCATGGGACTTAGACCTGGGTGCAAAATTGAGGCTCTAGACCCACCAGAGCTGAGATATTTAGAGTATTTATAATGGCATAAATGCTATGTGGGATCTCAATATCTCAGCTCTGGAAGGGTCTAGAGCCTCCATTTTTGCACTCAGGTCTAAGTCCCATGGCCCTCTATCAGAATCCAGAGTTTCAAGAGATTGGAGAAACTTATTTTTTCGCCCCAAAAAAAAACATAAAGGGTACCACTGTCGTTTTTTTTTTTTTTGGACAAAAAAAATAAGTTTCTCCAATCTTCTTGAAACTCTGGATTCTGATAGAGGGCCATGGGACTTAGACCTGAGTGCAAAATGGAGGCTCTAAGACCTTCCAGAGCTGAGATATTGAGATCCCACATAGCATTTATGCCATTATAAATATCTCAATATCTCAGCTCCGGAAGGGTTTAGAGCCTCCATTTTTGCACTCAGGTCTAAGTCCCATGGCCCTCTATCAGAATGCAGAGTTTCAAGAAGATTGGAGAAACTTATTTTTTTTTGCCCCCCAAAAAACATAAGGGGTACCAATGTCGTTTTTTTTTTTTGGGGGAAATAAGTTTCTCCAATCTTCTTGAAACTCTAGATTCTGATAGAGGGCCATGGGACTTAGACCTGAGTGCAAAAATGGAGGCTCTAGACCCTTCCAGAGCTGAGATATTGAGATCCCACATAGCATTTATGCCATTATAAAATTCTCAATATCTCAGCTCTGGAAGGGTCTAGAGCCTCAATTTTTGCACTCAGGTCTAAGTCCCATGGCCCTCTATCAGAATCCAGAGTTTCAAGAAGATTGGTGAAAATTATTTCCGCCCCCCCCCCCCGCAAAAAAAAAAAACATAAGGGGTACCACTGTCCATTTTTTGGGCAAAAAAAATAAGTTTCTCTGAATCTTCTTGAAACTCTGGATTCTGATAGAGGGCCATGGGACTTAGACCTAAGTGCAAAAATTGAGGCTCTAGACCCTTCCAGAGCTGAGATATTGAGAATTTTATAGTGGCATAAATGCTACTTGGGATCTCAATATCTCAGGTCTGGAACAGTCAAGAGCCTCCAATTTTGCACTCAGGTCTAAGTCCCATGGCCCTCTATCAGAATCCAGACGTTTCAAGAAGATTGGAGAAATTAATTTTTTTGCCCCAAAAAAAACATAAGGAGTACCACTGTCGTTTTTTTTTTTTTTTGGGGGGGGGGGGATAGAGTTTCTCCAATCTTCTTGAAACTCTGGATTTTGATAGAGGGCCATGGGACTTAGACCTGAGTGCAAAAATGGAGGCTCTAGACCCTTCCTGAGCTGAGTTGTATAACGAAGTAGAACTACTTAAGTACTGTACTCTACTAGAGTATTGTTTTTTTCTCATACTTCTACTTTTACTTTAGTAGATATTTTCGATGTATTTAATACTTTTACTTCAATATTTTTTTAATGTTCTGCTAGTTACTCGTTACAGTTATAAAAATTTTATGAATCATTCGTTGCAAGTTGGCTTTCATGCTGCCTAAATCACAGGCCAGTTTTATAGGGTAATGGTATTGATTGACACACACACATTGACAACTAAGGGTTGTCCTGCAATGACATGTTTTTGGCGGCCCCCAAAGCAAATTTGTATCCTGCCAAAGCGCCTTATTTGATTGCTAGTTAAAACTTTTGACTGCTTTCTTTAATAATTACATGACACAACACTTGTACTTTTACTTTTAGTACTTAAGTACTGAATTTTAAAATAAACTACTTGCAATACTTAAGTACAAAAAATGTTGAATACTTTAGTACTTCTACTTAAGTGTGGTGCTTAAAGAGCACTTCAACTTCTACTCAAGTCACTTTTTTGATAGAGCACTTGTACTTTTACTTAAGTCCGGGTTTCTAGTACTTTACACATCTCTGTTGATAAATCACTCATTTAGATTCAACAGACGGGAGACAGTGATAGTGTAAAACTGGGTAGTTTATTGCTCGTGTATGTTTGAATGAGAGATTCCTTCACAATCTTCAAACTGCACAAGCGCACATTCATCTGAATCGTGTTTTTGCTCATCTTGACGGCAGAGCTATCTTACAGAGAGTGTGTGAGTGAGAGAAACAGAGGCCCAGAGCCCGGTCTGACCACGTATAAAGAAAAATCAAAGCATTGGAAATATGGTGCAAAGAAAGAAAAAAGGCCAGACGTTACATTGTAAAATCACATAGCAATTGGTAATTACAGGGAATGCTAACTAACGTTTGATTACATGATATACAGAAAGAGAAAGCACGAGACGGCATAGATTTCTGAGGAGAGTGTAAACCAGCCGCTTTTCATCTTACTGTATGTTTTAATATAAGATATCTGTCCACACGCTCAATCTCGGACCTCAGACACTGGCATCTCTCGACAGAACCGCTTTTATCTCGGTGTGTGTTTGCACACTGGAATCTTTTTGTACTGAATAAATACAAGAGACGTACAGCGGATGGGGTCGTTACGAGGACTCCGGGGTCGTCTGCTGTAAGAGCGTCTCGGGGGTAACAGGCATGTCTTTGACCGCAGGGTTAGGTGTCGCATCCAGGATGAGCGCTGGAGTTTGCACGTTCGCTAAGGAGACGGGCGGTCCAAAGTCAGATGGTGCCAGGGAAGATGGCAGCGTGACGCCTGGCATGCTGGGAAGTGTGGAAGATAGAATGGGGTGCATGGGCAGAGGAGAGATGCCAGGCAGGTTCAGAGGAGGAAGAGGGGGCAAACCTGAAGAGACAAAAGCGTTTGCATTAGTGTGATTAAAAACAGCGCCTTGACAATTCATAAAATCACATTCATTTGTATCACGATGACTGCTTTTCTGCCCCCAAATTGATAATTAAGACTTTTGCATTACTATTTTAAAGAAGTAGTTCACTTTTGAAAAAAATGTTGCTGATAATTTACTCACCCCCATGTCATCCAAGATGTCCATGTCTTTCTTTCTTCAGTCGAAAATAAATTAAGGTTTTTGATGAAAACATTCCAGGAATTTTCTCCATATAATGGACTTCAGTGGGAACCAAACGGTTCAAGGTCCAAATGAGAGTTTCAGTGCAAACTGTTTAAAGGGCTTTAAACCAGGGGTCTCAAACTCAAATTAACTGGGGGCCGCTGGAGATAGAGTCTGGGTCAGCATCAAGTATTCAAAAAAAAAAAAAAAGGAAAAAAATGGTATCTTCTCAATCTTTATTATTAACGTTTCTTCTGAACTGTTCCTCTGAATTTGAACATTCCTTTCTGTACATGATCGGTTCTTCATGAGCTGTCCTTCTGACAGTTGAAGTTCATTTTACAAACTTTCTTTGTCTTTTTCTTATACACAACATCATTGTGATAGTCATATTTGCTTTTTTATTTTGTTTATACAACACTATTATATTGAATTTTTTTTTCAGAAGGCACATTTCCTTTTATTATACTTAGAAAAACAATTATTGCTTTTGAAATACAAATAATTATTTTTACACATGTACTGTATAGTGTCTCAGGCAAATTACTGACTTTCCACAGATCAAAGCAAACCTTCTTATCAAACAGTTGGACCAAGTTCATTACATGAACTAGTTTAAAGTTCAGTTCACAAATTTAAAAAACGAAATAGTTCAGTTCATATTTCAAAAATGAACTATAGTTCTTTTTTTTCCATATGTTGCTGCAAGCTTCTTTTTTATTATTTGGCTATTATTATTGCCACAGCCCATATACAACCACAGATAACAATTATTTTATCGACGGGCATGTAAGATTTTCCCATCCTCAACGACCTCATAAAACCCTTTTAAATGATCTAAAGACGCCTCCTCGGTTCACAGACACTATAATGAATGAGTTCACTGTAACGTTCATGGGGCAGTAATACAGTAGGCTACGTTCAGTTCACGTTCGCCCAAAATATGAACGAGTTCATGAACTATCGTTCATTGAATGCATTCAGACACAACACATATAACAAGCTCAAAATGATTATTCTCACATTGTTTTAGAGCAGGGTTATCTCAACACGTCGCTCGCAAGCTAACAGTAGCTTCAGCTGATTTGGTGGTGGTAGCTCGCCTTGGGTCTGTTCACAATCACATTTCGCACTCACATAATTTGCACGCTCAAGTACGTTTCAAATGTAGGCGCGCATCAAACCCGCTCATAATTTACGCAACGCGCTCATTTTCCAGGCGCAGTATATGTTTGTACTTCGTGGTTTCTATGACAACTATTGACAACAAACCCACCGTAAAAAAAAAAAAACGCAGCAAACGCAACGACAGGCCGCACTAACTTTAAACTTTAATGTCAAGTAGGGGGCCACAAAATGTCATAATATCGTATATCATAATAAAATATCGCGCGAGTTTGAGACCTCTGCTTTAAACAATTCCAGTCGATGAATAAGGGTCTTATTAATTAAAGGAGCGATCGTTTCGCTTGATAAGTTTAAGTTTTATAAGCACAAAATGAACAAAACTTTTTCCGAGTCATTTGGTTCATTCAACGAACGAAACAAACAAATTTACTCGGAAAAGGATTCGCTCATTTTGATGAACGAGTTCGAACAGGAGTCACGTTTTTTTTTTTTTTAAATGAGCGATCGTTTCGCTTGATAAGACCCTTATTCATCGTCTGGTGTCGATTCAAAGCCCTTTGAACAGTTTGCAGTTTCCACTGAAACTGTCTTTTGGACCTTGAACCGTTTGGTTCCCATTGAAGTCCATTATATGGACAAAAATCCTGGAAAGTTTTCATCAAAAACCTTAATTTCTTTTCCGATTGAAGAAAGAAAGACATGGACATCTTGGATGACATGGGGGTGAGTAAATTATCAGCAAAAGTTTTTTAAAAAGTGAACTACTCCTTTAAGATGCTTTTTTACATGTTCTTTCGTGTGGGATGTTGCTGTTTGTTGCTGTCAGTGTTTCTACATTGTGTTCTTGAGTTTTCTTTGGGGAACGAACACATCACAATATTCCTCATTTAAATAATTCCCGCCAAAAGTAGTTAGAAGTGTGTTGAAACTCACAGTTATGGTCGGTCTTTCAGGCATGAAAACCTATTCTAGTAGACTCCAAAAATAAAATCAAGGCTTTGCAAAAGGAATAATACTAGTAGGTTCCCTTTAAGACATTGAAATTTGATCAAATTCAAGACTTTTTAAAGAGATACTCCACCGGTTTTTTGCATATTAAACCATGTTATTCCCTCAACTAAGACGAGTTGATCCACACCTCTCTCGTCTCAGTGCGTGCACTCAATCGCTCTGGTGCGCGAGACTATGGCAAGCCGTTTTAGCTTTTATTCATTTCCAGGATATAAATTCTTGATATCAACAATTACATTCTTGATATCAACAATTACATTTTTTGATATCAAGAATTAAATTATTGATATCAACAATTACATTCTTGATATCAAGAATAACATTTTTGATATAAAAAGTTTTATTCTTTATATCAAAAATGTAATTCTTGATATCTGTAATTGTATTTTCACTAGTGAAATGTCACCATAGGCTGCCATTAAATACTAATTGTTGATATCAAGAATTGATTTCTTACTAGTTGAAATTCCAATTTCACATATCAAAAATACAATTATTACTAGTAAAAACCTTTATTTTTGATATCAAGAATAAAATTGTTACTAGTTGAAATGTCTATTCTTGATATCAACGATTGAATTGCTACTAGTAACAATGTTCATTTTTGATATCAATAATTACATTTTTACTAGTGGCAATGTTCATTTCTGATATCATGAATGGGATTGTTACTAGTAAGAAAGCCATTTTAGATATCTGAAATAATATTGATATCAGAAATACATTTTCAGATATCAAAAATGGTCATTTTTACTAGTAACAATTGAATTGTTGATATCAAGAATAGACATTTTAACTAGTGACAATTTAATTATTGATATCAGGAATTCACATTTTTACTAGTAACAATGTAATTATTGATATCAAAAATGATATTTCTACTAGTAAAAAATCAATTCTTGATATCAACAATTCATTTTAAATGGCAGCCTAAGCCGTTTTAGCTTTTATTCATTTCCATGATATGAATTCTTGATATCAACAATGCCATTTTTTGAGATCAACAATTTAATTGTTGATATCAAGAATTTAATTCTTGATAAAATGGCATTGTTGATAAACAACTGAATTGCTGATATCTGTAATTGTATTTTCACTAGTGAAATGTCACCATAGGCTGCCATTCAAAATGAATTTTTGATATCAAGAATTTATTTTTTACTAGTAGAAATATAATTTTTGATATCAATAATTACATTGTTACTAGTAAAAATGTGAATTCCTGATATCAATAATTAAATTGTCACTAGTTGAAATGTATATTCTTGATATCAACAATTCAATTATTACTAGTAAAAATTACCATTTTTGATTATCTGAAAATCTATTTCTGATATCAATATTATTTCAGATATCTAAAATGGCTTTCTTACTAGTAACAATGCCATTCATGATATCAGAAATTAACATTGTCACTAGTAAAGATTGAATTATTGATATCAAAAATGAACATTGTTACTAGTAGCAATTCAATTGTGGATATCAAGAATAGACATTTCAACTAGTAACAATTGAATTCTTGATATCAAAAATAAAGGTTTTTACTAGTAATAACTGTATTTTTGATATGTGAAATTGGAATTTCAACTAGTAAGAAATCAATTCTTGATATCAACAATTGGTTTTGAATGGCAGCCTATGGTGACATTTCACTAGTGAAAATACAATTACAGATATCAGCAATTCAATTGTTGATATCAAGAATTACATTTATGATATCAAAAATGTAAATATTGATAACAATTGAATTCTTGGTTTCAAAAATGTAATTGTTGATATCAAGAATTTAATTGTTGATATCAAAAAATTTAATTGTTGATATCAAGAATGTAATTGTTGATATCAAGAATTCATATCCTGGAAATGAATAAAAGCTAAAACGGCTTGCCAGCCTATGGTGACATTTCACTAGTGAAAATACAATTACAGATATCAGCAATTCAATTGGTGATATCAACAATTGAATTCTTGATATTAACAATGCCATTTTTTGATATCAAGAATTTAATTGTTGATAACAATTGAATTCTTGATATCAAAAAATGTAATTGTTAATATTAAGAATTCATATCCTGCGAATGACTAAAAGTTAAAACGGCTTGCCATCCGAGAACACTTTGATATTGAATGAACTGGGCTAGTTAAGTGCTATCAAAGTGTCTCGTACAGCCGAGAGCGATTGAGTGCAAACACTGAGACCACAGAGGTATGTATCAACTCACCTTAGTTAAGGGAATAACATAGTTTAATATAAAAAAACGTGGATTATCCATTTAAGGACACGTAAAGACCTTGTTTACGTGTCAGCCACACATACACATCAGTTCCTTCCTGCCTAAGTGGCCGTTCTTAGTCAGAATAAGCTGTAATACGGTATAAAAAAAAGTATACCTGCTGTATTATGAGGTAACCCACTGATTCCAGCTAAAGATACAGCGCTAAGGTTCGGTAACGGTAGATTGAGGTTCGGGAGGTTAGGCAGGTTTGGCAGGGGAGGGAGACCAGACGGTAAGGACATCAAACCTACAAGCACAAAATGAAAATCATTTATTCACATAACAGAGAATATGAAATGCTTATATTACTTTCACAAAAATAGAGACAAGTGCATGTTGGTGGTGGTTGAGGAGATTCCCCCTTAAGCACTATATAAATGTAATGAATTATTCTCCTGTTCTCTACCTGGTACAGTGGTGGCGGGGTTGACAATGGGAAGGGTACCCAGCCCTGGGGTCACCTGAGTGGGAAGCAGGGGGACTGTAGGAACACCTGCAGAAAATGACAGTATTTGTATTATGTTAATATTATAATTTATGAGTGATGTAGAAAAATATGATGCATAGCATAAATGTTGACATTTGACCTGTGTGGAGCTCGCTGGGCATCGAGGGCTGGGCAGAGCTGAGTGACAGGCCGGACAGACTGTCCTCGAGTCCAGTGGGAACAGGCTGTGACACAGGGGCGGAGTCACTGCAGACAGCTGAACCTACACAAAACATCATTGTAGTCAAACGGCTGACCAAATATATCCAAACACACCATGTGAAATACACACACTCTTACCTCTGTGAAGCCGTCTTTCAGCGGGCTGGCGGGTTCACTCGGGGTGTGTCCGGGGAAACTTATTTTCTTGCCCTCCTCGAAGGGCCGAGTTGGGATTCTGTGCAGGTAACCATAGCCGATGCCGCAGCCGAGACTGAACGGAGAAAAATAATCACGTCACACACACACACAGAGGAAGGAACCAGAGGAGCAAGAGAGTTTCACACACCTGCCCTCTCCACCCCAGGCACCGTTGGGCGTAATGACCACTTCTCTGCAGTTGTCCGTGTCGAGTGTTGTAGACGTAGAGTTTTAGGCCTTTGCCCTCATGGGTTTCTATCAATGAGAATAAGTCCTCTGACTGGGGAAAGAGCACAACACACAGAATGAAGAAAACAAATAATAAAACATTGAAATGCATCTTGATTTTTTTTGTGATGTATTGTACAATATTGCAAATTATGCGGATTTAACACTAAAATAATGTCATCTAACTGGCTAAAACAAAGGAGGAGTTGGTCATTTTGCACAAAAGGCCTTGTGACAGTCTTGAACTGCTATTTTAGTATTATTTACATTAAAGTATTTATTCATTTTAAATTGGCATTTTTTTATATTTTCAGATTTCAAGTCACTTTTATTCATATTGCACTTTTTACAATAAATATTGTTTCATTTGTGCTTATAAAACTTAAACTTCTTTATAAATTTTTTAAATGCCCGATCATTTTGCTAGATGAGACCCTTATTCATCGTCTGGTGTTGTTTAAAGCCCTTTGAAGCTGCACTGAAACTCTCATTTGGACCTTGAACCGTTTGGTTCCCATTGAAGTCCATTAAATGGAGAAAAATCCTGAAATGTTTTCATCAAAAACCTTAATTTCTTTCGACTGAAGAAAGAAAGACATGGACATCTTAGATGACATGGGGGTGAGTAAATTATCAGCAAAAGTTTTCTTAAAAGTGAACTACTCCTTTAAGTAATTTCAGTGATGGTTCATTTCCACTGTAATAAAGTTATTAATTTAGTTCATTTATAAATATATAAAAGCCACTCTGGAAAAAAACAGTGATGTCATCATCCAGTTCAGTGGTCATATATAATGGATCAATATGATTTCAGTTTAAGTCATTTTGTGATGCGTTTATCATTATTTTATATTATTTATCTTTCCTTTATTTTTATTTTTTAGTACCAAAACTTAGTTGCCAAGGTAGCATATATCAAAAACATTTTTGTTAGTTTTATTTACAATAACAACATTGGTCTTGAAAACATAAGATTGTGTTTAAAATCAGTTTTTCACTGCATGTTGTTGTTTTACAGAAAATGTGTGCTCATGAATTTATTAAAGCGAATTAATTCACAGCTTCTTTTTCTTTAAAAAAGTGGAATTTGTAGTGAACAAAACATTTACTGAAAAAAAACTAAATTTCTTGCAAATATAAAAAATGTAAAATGATAAATATATATATATTTTATTAACAGATGAGCACAGCACATTTGGGTCATTTCAGCTCTTTCTATGATGCCTGAAGAATATGCAAGTGTTTTATCTATACCTATATTTGAGCTGCAGAGCGTGATATAAATCGACAATTTATCCAAAATACAGATGTTTTGCACAATTATCATGACGTCTGAAAAGAGTTTGTGATGTGTGCGGAGAAACGTACCTCGTTCATGACTGTGTCTGCTCCGATGATGTAGTCGGTGTGTGGTCTTAATCCTGCTAATGCTGCAGGAGAGTTTGGTTCCACTTCCTACAAAACAAGTGAAAAACGAGTCAACTCGACTGACAGGTCTGTTTTACAAGAACACACCCATGCTGAATTACGACTAATTGATTGAAGTTGTTCATCAAATATGAGTTCAAAGCAAACATGCTATTTTCATCAAATGCAACCCCGCCCTTACAAAATATGCAGTGTAAATAAATAACTCATAACTCACCAAAACATGCCAGACGTTCTCATTGGCTCCTTCAAAGCTGCAAAAGCGGATGCTGACCCCAGAAGACCCTGGCCGCCCCACATGTTGCTGGGTGTAACGGTGGCTTCCCGCAGCTCCAGGGTTTTGCTGCTGTACACTAGCATCTTCACAGGTTTCTCAACGCTAGCCTTCAATATGTCTTTCAGCGTGTCATTATCCTTGTTCTGTATAAAGCAAAGCAAGAACAACATTAAACAGCAACAAACATACTAGGTTGGATTGTGTAAAATGATGCTATATAACACCATTCAAAATGAATGTGTCAACCATAAACTGTAAATAATGTACAGTCCAGGTGTGCATATATCAGATGTTTTACAATGGCTTCAAATGTGGCTCGTCCAATCAGATTTTAAAATCAGAACTGTCAGTTTTACTGTTTTATAGGCTTTACATAATACCAGGCTTCTTTTTTAAAGTATCTAATTTACTGGACAGTGCCAAAATTGGTATAATTATTACATGGCTATTCAATATATAAACCAATGTTCCATTTAAAGTACTAACACTAGTTCATATAAGGCAAATCAAGCTTGTTTCTTTATTGGTTTTTCACATAACTTAAAAAAACACTGGATGAGGTTCAATGAATAGTCAGTTCATTAAAGAGATGATGGATGACCATGCACCATGCACAACAAACCTACCAGTCTTGTGTTGTTAATGGACACGATGAAGTCAAAGAAGGGTTCGAGTCCTGCTCTGTGCCCGGGAGAATTCTCCTGCACCTGCATAACAGAGAAAGGAGAATACTTATATGATCACATTTAAAGATAACCATCAAATAAAAGTAACAAACATCCATATCTTCTGGCAAAACTCTAAACTGATATATATGTGATCATTAAGTAATGCTCTTTGTATCATGAAAATGTCAAAGTTAACACTACAATCTTGACTGAGATGTCAACCTACAAAATATGCAGTCATGCAAGTTATGCATGCACCCAAAAATCAAAATGACATACTGCTCTTACACACGTTATGCTGTTTTTTGAGTACATTGCTTTAGTTTAGGTCATTTCAAGTTGTGAAATATGAAAACTGAATAATGACATCTAGTAAGCTTCTTCAACAGCCCATCCACACACACAACATTGCTTACATAGCGCAGTGGGATATATAAAGACGTGCATTTTAAAGGCTATTAGTCTTTGCATGTCAAAAGCTGAAAAGAAATCTCTTGACATTTAACAGCAGAGATTTCCATTTAGCCACGTTAGCATTTAGCCAATGTCAGCAGGCCGCACTGATATCCCCGCCCTCGATTTGAACTTTCCGCTGCCTGAGAGTCGCGGTCTACCGTATGAGTGAAAGAAAGACACCGATATAGCAGACGGGTCTGTAAAACACACTCACTCTGAGAACGTGATAGCCCTCCGAACCACCTCCTGGAATTTCCAAACTCTGCGATCCCCATGATCCCCGCTTAATGTCGTCTGTGAGATTATAGGCAGTTTTATTATTTTTCTCCCAGCTGCCGGTTTTGTGGACAGACACGTCAGAGTCTCCGAGGGATGCGCGCGACGGTGGTGAATGACGTGGCAGGGCAAGAAGGAGGGCTCGTGCTTATGTGGCGCACAGGTGAGGCTACAACGGTAAACACACACAGTCAAGGAGGCATTTTTCACATTATGAATCAGTGAAGCATGATTTATTTCTCATTTGTAAGCGTAAGGCAGGTAAACGATGGGATATGCATGACAGAATACACGGGACTGAACGAATCGATCGTTTGAATCGAATCTTTTTGATGAATCGGTTGACCGGTTTGAAAGAATAGTTCACGAGTGGTTCTAGAGTTCTCTAGTCGCCAAGTCGTCAAAAAAATCTGTTATCTCTGCTAATTAAAATAATACATAATTATTTTTTGGGGCCCCACCTCTCCAAAGATTAGATTAAGATGATAAGGGGTGGGTGTATTTGCTGAATAGCATTAAAGGCACCATATGAAATCAATTGAACACTTTCTATTTTTTTATTGAATATACCAGTGTTTGTTATAAATGATTTATCAGTGCACATCATTACTTTTTTATGTGGCCTCCATAATTAAATAACTTCCCCTTCCTCTTGTAACTACATCTTTTCTCTGATGATGTGTTCACCGGTGTGAGGGCGGGGCAACCTGTCACTCACATGGGATCTCAGCAATAGACATCAATAACAATCCAATCAATTCCCCATTGACAAAAAAGTTTAATTCTGTTCAACATCATAGTAGGGGTGTGAAAATGTAAAGCTGATGTCCCTACTAAAGACCGTGTATAACTCTTGGACGTCTTTTAAAGTAGTTCACTTTAAAAACAAAACTTTTGCTGATAATTTACTCACCCCATGTCATCCAAGATGTCCATGTCTTTCTTTCTTCAGTCGAAAAGAAATTAAGTTTTTTGATGAAAACATTCCAGGATTTTTCTCCATATAATGGACTTTACTGGTAACCAAACGGTTCAAGGTCCAAAAGACACTTTCAGTGCAAACTGCAAACTGTTCAAAGGGCTTTAAACGATTCCAGACGATTGTTGTTCCAAACCTGTATGAAGAAGATATTTTTAATGAAAATCGGTAATCAAACATCGACTTCCAAAAAATACTATGAGCACCATTAACTGTTTGGTTAACGAAATTCTTCAAAATATCTTCTTTTGTCCTTGGCAGAAGACAGAAATTCATGCAGGTTTGAAACAATTTGAGGGTTGTTATTTTTGGGTGAACAGCGCCCTCTGTGTGGGCTTCAGCGCCCTCTAGAGGAAGTCGAAAGTGTGCAACATGTTTCCAGTTTCTTCATTTCTTTGTGACACTGCCTCCCTGTGGCTGATACATTAAAGTATATTAGAAGAACCTATATAGGCCAATAAAGGGAAAACATAAGTGATCTTTTATAGAGTCATGCTTTTGCAAATGTTCTACAAGTGAACTTTTCTCTAATCTTTGCATCATTTATACTTAATTTGGCTCCTCAGCTCTGTGATCTGATCCTCGGATTATTCATTAGGCATTACATTACACGTTTAAGGTGATATAGTCAGACTATGTTTTGATTTTAGATTACTTTTGAGTTATTTTAAAGTGTCTATTGTTGAAAGATTATATATAACACACCTTCGGTGCGTGCAGCTTAAAATAAGAAACAATCACAAACAATCAATCTCAAGTGTGACACGTATATGCTTTAAAATAAAAGGGTCAGATTTTACATTTCAAAAAGACGACTAAAAGAACATTCTTATAGTTTAGTAGCTTTTATTGTGCTAATAACAGTTTACATATAGTGATTGCATTTTAAAGTGCCAGCCTTACTGAGGAGACCAGATCGCCCTCCTCACATTCAACATTTACAGTCAACAAGGAAAAAGATTATTGTGCATTTGTCAAAAACATTGAACATTAATAAAGTCATCTTTCACATGGTCCAAAGACAACAGCTGAATCTTAATAATAAACCTTTAATAAATATTTATATTATTAACACAATCTTCCAGCATCCTGAGGACATCATTTCCATCCTTCCCTCTAAGTTTGTGCTTTTTGCTTTATTGTTTTCTTTTGTGGTTTCTTCTCTTTATATATATATATATTTATATGATGCTATAATCGCCTGAGTTGAATATCAATAATCAGCATTAAACATCTGGTTACTAACCTTCAGATAATTGATAGGATTGCTTGTAACATTCAGTCAAAGTTACACACATTAACAATATAACACTAACACACTGATTGCACAGAGTTAAGGGCCTGAACAACAATAAACATATACAATATATTCATATTTACTGTATATAAATGTCATTCTATAATTTATATGCTTGCTTATTTCAAAGAATATCGAGTATATTGTAAAATGTATGGCACTAGTTCTGTCTTTGGCTCACAAGTACACTACAGGACTATTAAACATTAGCCTAAACTTGATTATATATATATTTATATATCTTGTCTTAAAGTACAAATGAAGAACCATTACAAATGGGAGAAATACTGAACCTTTAAACACTGCTCGGCCCACAATATAAATAAATAAAATCTATTTTTATATTGTTTCAAACGGAAAATTCTTGAATACTCATGTTTCACCTCACAAAGGTGTTGATTAACCACTTTACAAGTTCTAGAAACACAACACTAAAATACAGATACAGACCCCACTACTACACAGAAAGGGCTTCGAAGCTTCATTAAGAGGGTGGTGCACATTTGCTCGAACTTTATCTTGTATTTACAAACTGGTGTTACGCACAATCCCAGTGGACTTAAACTGTGCTGTAAGGTGACCGTGTAGTTATGCTAGGGAAAAGCTTGCTTCCGCCACCGAATAAAACTGTAAAAACTGGTAAAATTGTTTTATTTGTAATTGTAAGTTTCTATCTCACAATTCGGACTTTATTATTTATTTATTTTGCGATTCCACATTTTTTGAACTCTCAATTCTGACTTTTTTTCCTCAAAGTGTGAGATATAAACTCTCAACACATTTTGTTCTCCCAATTACAAATTTTACAAGTTTATATCTCAAAATTCTGTGAAAAAATTCAGAATTGTGATTGTGATATAAACTTGCAATTATAAAACTTTTTTATGATGTTTTTCACTCAATTGCAAGTTTATATCTCATAATTCCACATTTTTATAAAACTCAATTCTGAGTTTTTTTCCTCAAAGTGTGAGATATAAACTCAAAATTGCAAGAAACTCTCAACAGATTTCTTTATTTGAGTTTATATCTCAAAATTCAGCGAAAAAAAATTCAGAATTGTGATATAAACTCGCAATTATAAAACTTTTTAATGTTTTTTTCTCAATTGCAACTTTATTTCTCACAATTCCACATTTTTATAACTCTCAATTCGGACTTTTTTTCCTCAAAGTGTGAGATATAAACTATCAACACATTTTGTTTTCCCAATTACAAACTGTACAAGTTTATATCTCAAAATTCTGCGAAAAAATTCAGAAATGTGACATAAACTCGCAATTATAAAACTTTTTTATGATGTTTTTCTCTCAATTCCAACTTTTTCTCACAATTCCACATTTTTTAACTCTCAATTCTGACTTTTTTTCCTCAAAGTGTGAGATATAAACTCTCACCACATTTTGTTCTCCCAATTACAAATTTTACAAGTTTATATCTCAAAATTCTGTGAAAAAATTCAGAATTGTGATTGTGATATAAACTTGCAATTATAAAACTTTTTTATGATGTTTTTCACTCAATTGCAAGTTTATATCTCATAATTCCACATTTTTATAAAACTCAATTCTGAGTTTTTTTCCTCAAAGTGTGAGATAAACTCAAAATTGCAAGAAACTCTCAACAGATTTCTTTATTTGAGTTTATATCTCAAAATTCAGCGAACAAAATCAGAATTGTCATATAAACTCGCAATTATAAAACTTTTTTTCTAACAATTAAGATCTTTTTCTCACAATTCCAACTTTATTTCTCACAATTCCACATTTTTATAACTCTCAATTCTGACTTTTTTCCTCAAAGTGTGAGATTTAAACTCAGAATTGCAAGAAACTCTCAAAACATTTCTTTATTTGAGTTTAAATCTCAAAATTCCGCGAAAAAAAAATCTAAATTGTGATATAAACTCGCAATTATAAAACTTTTTTAATTAAAAAAATATGTTTTTCTCACAATTCCAACCATATTTCTCACAATTCCACATTTTTATAATTTTATAATTCTGACTTTTTTTTCTCAGAATATAACTTTTGTGAGTTATAAAGTCCGGATTCTGAAATATAAACTAAGAAAATATTGTGAATCTGAATTGTGAGATAAAGAGTTTATTTTTATTCCGAGGTGGAAACAAGCCTCCGCACTATACAGACTGTGTGATCTGTAAGTGAAAGATCTACAGACATTGAGAAGAAGGACAGAACATATTAGACCACAACACAATGTCAAAACATAGCCATTAAATGCTTAGACCTCACGACTGTCCGTCGAGTGGATGCTTTAGACTCTTACAGGTCCTGACCCAGCCTCTCGATCTCGTCGATCAGGAAATCGATGTCTGACATCGTGACGGCATGATTGGAGACCACCATTCGGAAGAAGTTGACTTTGTCTCCCTGTGGTTGGTACCCTACCATGGTCGTGCCGCACTCCATCATCAATGCCTTGATCTTCGGCGCCACCTGCAGGGGAAAGCAGAGTCATTTTTATATATGATTTATTTATTGAATTTTATTGAAATTTTCACAACAACAAAGACAAACACTCAAAAAAAAGGGAAATAAATAAATAAATTACATTAAACAAAAAATTTAATCAATAAAAATCAATACAAAAACACCAACACAAAGTCCTTCAGTCACCCCAGTAACAGGTTTAGTATATAACATATTATAACAGAACTGTGTGTAATAATACAGACAGTAAGTAAAGTTGAGTAACCCAAAGTAGTTACTCTTGATTTGGTAGTTATATGAGATGATGAAGTACCCTGTGCAGCTTCTCCCTTCGTTCGTCTCCGTGTGGCATGCCACGCAAGCTTGGTGGAATATACCAGAAGCAAACATTTGTGTGCTGGGGCTGTAGAGAGCAAAATAAAAGCAATAACAAAAGCCATTACGTCCAGTGTTGGGTAAGCAGTTCTTTCAGTCTATAAATATGTGTGTTCTAGATACAAACCTGGCCCTCAAAGACCATTTCATATCCCTCACGGTTCTTGATTTTATTGTAGAGATATTCAGAAATCTCCAGGCATCTGTCGATGTGCTGCTCAAACCCAATTGTGCCCTGCATGGAGACAATTCACCAGGCACAATAAAAATGTTTTCCTCGACAAAATAATTAATGCTAGAGCCACATCATTTATGTGTCTTTTAGGGCTGTCAAACAATTAATCGCATCCAAAATAAAAGTTTGTGTTTACATAATATATGTGGGTGCACTGTATATAATTATTTTATATTTATAAATACACACACATGCATGTATATTTATTATTTATATATAAAATATTTATATTTATATATAATATAAATGATATAAATCTATATACATGAAAATATATACAAACATGTGTGTGTATTTATATATATATATATAAAATATTTATACACAGTGCACCCACATATATTATGTAAACACAAACTTTTATTTTGGATGCGATTAATCATTAGTGTCTTTATATTAAAAGTTAGGGTAACACTTCATCTTAAGGTAAATGTACTTACTATAGTAATAACAGTAAATTATGCATAATTACAACTAACCCTATAGTAAGTAAATAACTATAGTTAATTAATACTCATGTAAAGAAAAATATACTATATTGCAAATCTTAGTTTGTATTGGCCCAAAATATATTAAGTGGGATATATTTATATCCAACTTTTTTCCACATACATACAAGTATGCAAAAAAGTACAGCAATATAGCCTACTATATAGCAAATCCTAAATGTTTACATCATCATAAAATGTAACTGTATAATCAAATAGCTCTCTAGATAAAGTTGAATATAAATATATATATATATATATATATATATACACACTACCGGTCAAAAGTTTAGGGTCGGAAAGATTTTTTATGTTTTTAAAAGACGTCTCTTCTGCTCACCAGGGCTGCAATTTTTTGATAAAAAATACACAAAAAACACAGTAATATTGTGAAATATTATGACAATTTAAAATGACTTTTTTATGTTAATATATATTAAAATGTAATTTATTCCTCCCGAAAAAAGCTGAATTTTCAGCATCATTACTCCAGTCTTCAGTGTCACATGATCCTTCACAAATCACTCTAATATGATGATTTTATGCTCCAAAAACATGTATGATTATTATCCATGTTGAAAACAGTTTTTTACATTTTTATTTCAGGATTCTTTAATGAATAGAAAGTTCAAAGAACAGCATTTATTTAATTAGAATCTTTTCTAACATTATAAATGTCTTTACTGTAACTTTTGATCAATGTAACTCATCCTTGATGAATAGAAGTATTGATTTCTTATTTATTTCCCCCAAAAATAAAATACAAATTCTTAGTGACCCCAAACTTTTTAAAGGGTAGTGTTTAATGTAACAAAAGCTTTCCATTTCAGATAAAAGCTGTTCTAAAAGCAGCAAATATCAACTGCCTGATTTTTTATTTAGTCACAAAATGCAACTATAATATTGCCCAGCTCTTTATATAAAGCTGGATATATAAGTGTCCAACTTTATCCGGATGCAGTGATACTATCAAATCTCAACTGCTTGATTGGTTGTATGGAGAAATGTAAGCTATAATCAGCTCTGATTTGCTGAATGTGACATGAAGATTTTATAAACACTGAAATATATCAAAGTTGTCACTATACAAATAAATTTGACATAATAGCAGCTGCTGGGACGCACCTTGGCCTTCCACATGAGCCAGAATTTAAAGATGTCTACATGTCTCCCACACTGGATGGCCTTGTCTCCGGTGTCGTAGTTGACGTCGTACTGTTTGTCTGGTTGGAAGAGATATCCGGCACACATGGAGTTGCAGCCCTGCAGAATGCCCTGAAACAGAAGCACAGCGTATTCAAGAGTGATCAGCAGCTGTATTAACTAAACCTGATCTACATTAGCAGATGAATATATCCACATCAGTTAGGTGTGTAACTGCATAGCCAAGATTTTTGTACAGAGAGCCTGAAATTAACACTCGCCAAGTAAAAATCGACCGTTGACGATGAGTGTACGAAACATTACAAGCCCACGTCCTCAGATCACTTGGACGTGGCTGTGGTTACAAGAGGTAAAAACGATATAAATACTGTTTGTTTTCTCACACAAACCACTCGTTTGGTGTCTTAGGCCATCAATGTGTACTTACATTCACGAGTCATTAAATCATGTTTAATTTGGACTTCTCTGTGCATGCTCTTTGAGGTGGTGACCATAGACCTCCATTATATGACTGACAGACAAGAATGGTTTGACCTAAAAATATCAAAATTGAAACTACTGTGGAAACAAAGACACCTACATCTTGGATGCACTTGAGGTAAGATAAAACATATCAAAAATTAATTTCAAAGTAAACTATCCCTTTAAAACAGCATATAACAACATATTTGATATTTTAAAATAACTGTTTTCTATGTGAATATATGTAACTGTAATTTATTCCTGTGATCAAAGCTGAATATTACCAGTCTTTTAGTGTCACATGATCCTTCAGAAATCACTCTAATATGATTATTTGCTGCACATAAAACATGTATGATTATTATCTATGTTGAAAACACCTATGCTGCTTCATATATATATATATATAAATAAAAAATATATTGGATTTTTGAACAATAGTGTATACACTCTCAGAAAAAAGGTACAAAAGCTGTCACTGGGCCTGTACCTTTTCAAAAGGTACACTTTTGTACCCAAAGGCTGCACATTGGTACCTTAGTGGTACATATTAGCTCCTAATTAGCACCTAATATATATACAAATTATTTTAGTACCTAAAATGTACATATAAGCACCTAAAAAGTACATATTAGGACCTAAAATGGACATATTAGCTTCTGAAATGTACATATTAACACTTAAAATGTACATAATAGCACCTAAAATGCACATATTAACACCTAAAATGTACATATTAACACCTATAATGTACTTATTAGCACCTAAAATGTACATATAAACACCTAAAATGTACTTATTAACACTTAAAATGTACATATAAGCACCTTAAATGCACATATTAGCACCTGAAATTTACATATTAGCACCTAAAATGTATATTAGCATCTAAAATGGATGAAAGTTTACCTTTTGAAAAGGTACAGCCCCAGTGACAGCTTTTGTACCTTTTTTTCTGAGAGTGTATGTCTGTTTATGTCCAAGTCTCACCTTGTCTCTAACCAGGATGGCTGAACATTGCAACGGTACACCCATCATCTTATGAGGGTTCCATGTGACAGAGTTTGCCCTGAAACAAACAAACGAGAGGGGTTTCAGCTCACACTGCACCTTACCTGAGACACACACTAATTTCAGCACCTCAGCGCCTATGGTTTTTACATACCTCTCAACGCCGCTCAGCTTGTGACGGTGTTTCCTGGACATCAACAGTCCTCCGCCCCATGCGCCCTGGAGATTATTCATTCATTTACTCAGTAAACCAAACACTGGACCCAGCTAATCCTGAAAGCACTGATTGAAAATGCATGCATTTGAGTAGAACTTACATCCACGTGCAACCACAGGTCGTACTTCTCGCAGATGTTCGGCAATGTCATTGATGGGAATCGAATGCTCCATATACTGTGGTGCCAGCCGTCGCATTCACAAACAGTGGCACATAACCCTAAAATACACATTTAAAATCGCATTCACTGTTGATGTTGCATGGCCAAAAGATAATACCCTAACAGCAGAGTGCCACTTCATTAACAGAAGCACGTAAAGGTCAAATCATTCCATCAGCTTGAGGGTATTGATCCACTGAACTCTTCAGGCACAGAGGTTAAATACTCTCACTCACTTGTCTCAAAAGCAGTGTAATCTGTGCATTTACACACCTTCTGTTTAGCATCAATGATCTTGGCTTCTAAGTCAGCAGGTATGACACGCCCCCTAAACAAGACAGCCAATTAGGTATAAGTGGGAGGGACTATAAAAGCAAATAAAACATGCGCTTTGAAAGAAGGTATATATTTATATAGAGAGAGATTTTTATCTAATCTAACTGAAACAGAACAGTACTGTCATGATACCTCTCATCTGTCTTCAGGAGAATGACGTTTTCTTTGCCAAATCCCAGGACAGCTCCAGCCTTTTTGATTGAGTAATGACTCTGCAATAAAATAAGCAAGTGTTGCTAAGTCAACCAATAGTGGCCAAACTACTACAGATAGATTAAAATTAATGTCATCATCACACTTACACAACAAAATTAAATATATGACCCCCAGAGGAAGACAAATCCTCTGTTTGACTGCCGTGTGTGTAGGCTACTTACATGTTCAGATGTGAAGAGCACGAGTCGTGGTGCTGCGGACATGCCTTTGGTTTTGACTTCTGGGAAATACTTATACCGTGCAACCATCACACTGTACATGTTTGATATGGCACCACCTGTGAACAGATGAGACCTTCAGTGTATTTCAGCACACTTAAATGTGTCGACGTGAAAATACGTCACAATTTCATCATCAGCCTACCTATTTTTATGCATAATCTGTATTGTTTTATTATATGTTTTGGGGGAATATACTACATTTGTAATTGTAATATTCAATAATTTTGTTTGTTTTGGATTATTTCCATTGATTATTTACCTGGTGAGAAGAGTCCATCGCCATCCCCGTTCGGCCAGCCAATCATCTCTCTCATCTTCTTTAGGGTCAGCTGCTCCATCAGAACAAACACGGGCGCGATCTCATATGTGAACCTGAACACAAACACCAAATCAAATTTGGTCAATATGAGCCTTGTTTGAGATTCATTTTTAGTCACAAGAAATAGTTTCAGTTTAACAAATCACAGTGTAAAGAAATTATCAAAAAAATTAAACAAATTACACTTAAAAAAATCACATTCACAGTTATTCTAATTAATGATTTTTGATTGGTGAGTTAGTTTTGGAGCTCGATTCTGATTGGCTTTCCAAGAATACATTGTTTCCGCCACAGAATAAAAAATAAAAAAGGTAAATTGTGAATTTTTATCAGATAATTCCTACCTTTTTTTTCCTGACAAACGCGATTTATAAAGTCAGAATTGGAGATAGCCTAACTGTGTGGTGTTTTTCTTTTAATTTTTTTAGGGCTGGAAAAAGATTAATCGTGATTAATCGCATCCAAAATAAAAGTTTGTGTTTACATAATATATGTGTGTGTAGTCTGTATAATTATTTTGTATATATAAATACACATATATGCATGTATATATTTAAGAAAAATGTGTTATTAAAATATCAAATATTTATATTCATGTATAATATTAATTTTGTATAAATATATATAAAGTATATACATGCAAATATTTCTTAAATGTTTACATGCATGTGTGTGTATTTATATATATATAAATAATTATACACACTACACACACATATATTATGTAAACACAAACTTTTATATAGGATGCGATTAATCGCGATTAATCTTTTCCCGGCCCTAATTTTTTTTTTTTAAATAAATTTGACTTGGTTATGAGGTTCGTTTGAGATTCATATTTAAGACGTTTTGCTTCTCCAAATCGTCAAAATCAGATTGACAGTCCCTGCAGACACTGTTCCAACAGAGGAACATTTTGTCCCTCTCGGCTGCTTTGTAATATCGCTAATTAAAAGACGGCTGTGATAGACTAGATAAGGGCTCATTTCAGGGTTCTTTAATGAAGGGAGTCAGTATTCTGATGGCTATCTGTCCGTCTAAATGCAGGAGTAACTTCAGTCTGACGGGGGACAGACAGCGCACAAATGAGCGGACGGCTGCGCGCGCCTGATAAGAACACACTCGCGCACACATCCGTCTCATTCAGACGAGAGAGGGACGAAAGTGTGATGAACACAAGTAGGACAGGGAACAGCCCCGGGCAGAATCATTGTTCAGCTCCGTCACAAAAGGAACAAAGATTTAAGACAGTAAAAAATAACCGAGAATCATCAATAACATGCAGCTAAAACATGATTGCGGCTGTCATAATGTCATATAAATAGAACAATGTGTTCTCCCGCAGATCTTACACGTGTTGGATTTGACAAATTGCATTTTCATGTACAAAGGAGGAGAAATCAACCGGAAATTTAATACCTGTCTGTCTGAATATTGTGGTGGCACAATGTATATTGGGACCTTTTACCATTGCACTATTATGAAATTGTGTCATATACATTTTTCATAACATGCTACAATATTTCTAATCAAGTAAACACATTTTTGTTGTGACAGTGATTGTCTTATTAATGGATAATATTAGCTACATTTAATTGAAAAGGGATTTGAGTTACTGTGTGTAAAAAAAATTGTAAATCTTAATATAGCATCTAATTTGCTGTATTGAATCTATCAGCATTATATTGGCCAATATTAGATATCAATGTTGGCATGAAAATCGTTTATCATAGACAAAAGAGCTTTTAGCAACACCCTAAAAACCACACAAGCTCATTGAAATCCCAAGAAACCAGCCAAAACACCACTTACATTTGATACATTTCTCTTTTATGTGAAGCTATTTTGAGGGTGTATGAATAATTCTTTGTGTGTGTGCGTGTGCGTGTGTGTCAGTCCATTAGCTGCCGGTCAGTGTGTGTCACCGCTGATGAGAAATAATGGGTCTAAATTAGTCATCGGTGAATAATGACAGAATAAGCAGCATTTGCAGCCTTTCCATTCACAGAACAGGACACTCCCCACTCTCTTCTTACAAAGCCCTTTGTGTGTGTGTGTGTGTGTGTGTGTGTGTGTGTGTGTGTGTGTGTGTGTGTGTGTGTGTGTGGCAGCAGCTGAAGCGACAATCTCAGCAGTGCAGAAATGAAACATTCTAAAACATTGCAGGTGAAATCCTTCAAAATGGGGCAGAGAGCAGTGGGAGGCGAACACAACAGCTTTATCCCTCGAGCCACAGGACGGCATCATGTGGGAGAGAAGGAGAAATGTTTATCCCGAGATTTTGAGCTGCGGAAAAGCTTCAGCGTAAGAGTGAAGAACTAATCAGCAGAGAGACTCCCACACACTCATCTACTGAACTAACACACCTCTGCCATTCGTACTTGACGAAAAAGCACTGTCATGACCCCATCTCCAATTCAATACAAATATAGTGCTTTTTAACATCATATCCGTGCTTTACAGGAATAAGATATGAAGAAAGGGCAAATTCAAGGTTTAATACAGGAACCGGCCAACACCATCGATCACCTCTGGACTTCTCAAATGTCAGCAGCACATGGGAATGTTTTTATTTATACTGTTAAATCAAATGTCACAAGAAAGTAATATTATGATATATCAAATGCCAGTTGCAGCATAGGACTTGGTTAGGTACAATAGACTCAGGTAAAATGCCGTTCATTTTATTTAAATAATTTTAGTGTGAACTCTATTGTATCAGGTTTCTCATTCAATTGCATGTTAAACTGTTTTCATGTTGAAAGAACAGCATTTTCATTTCCCATTGCATGGGCTGGGATAGGAAGAGTAATAAAAATGTGATTTTATGCATTATTAGTAAGATGAGAAAATGTTCTATTATGTTGTGTATAAAATGGTTTCTGTTATGTTGATGCTGGAAGTGAATCGCACATTTATGCTACAAATGGCCAAATCCGCTCTTCCGTTAAGAATTATGTAAAGTTAATCAGTTTGCTTAATGTAAAAACATTTATGTATATGCGACATGCACGTGTACCATGCGATAAGTGCATAAAAAATTAATAATCTTCACCATTTTGGATTCAGATAGTTATTTGGGTCAATTGTTCGCAGTTGTTCGTAATTGTAGGCTCCTTATGATTCCTACATGGCAGCATTACATGTTCTAACTGCTTTTAGATTAAGTCCAAAATGGGATATACGACAAAATAAAAAAAATCTATGATGCCCTAAAATACTGCAGCTCACTTTATTGAAACAGACTAAAGGCACACTATGCAGGAATTGTGTTTTTGTCAAACAGTGACCCCTAGAGTCACTGTGGAGTACTTGTATTTAACGTTACTGTCGTAAACACCACTCGCGCAGAGCGTCTCTGCACTCACAGCATATATATTAAGGTGTGCCTTTAAATTAGAGATCTAGGATAAGAGATATATGATATTAGACTACATAGCCTATAATAAAAGATAATGAATTTCAAACCTGAACCAAACTTTTTATTTTTTTCCAAAGACCAACAGTCTGCCACTAAAAAACAGCGTGTTGTGGTTCCGGTACACCAGCCATGTCAACAAAACGAATAAATGAAAATAAAAAAAAATATATAAATTCGCGCCTACATCTTTGTAGAACTTCAAAAAAAAGAAACAGAAAAGATGCTGCAGCCAATGAGCCGCCGGCGGGGCTGACTCATCCTCCACGGACAGTTTTTTAATACTTTATCAAACAATAACTACTCAAGATTTTGCTTTGGTATAATTTTCGGGACAATTAGGACCAGGTTTCGGGACTGCCCCGAATTTTCGGGACGTCTGGTCCCCCTATGTGGCGGCGCGCTCGCAGTCTCCACCCACTCGGACACGCTCTTCAATCTTTCGCCGTTGCGGACTCTCTCTATTTGTTCCGGTGAAATCCAGTGAAGTCCCAGAAGCCTGGGACTCTTGTCTGGTTCCTCACGCAGTCAGATTATTTTTTCCTTTTTCTATTTTTCCTATTTTTCTATTTTCCTATTTTCCTATTTTCTATTTTCTATTTTTTTCTATATTTCTATTTTTCCTATTTTCTATTTGTTCCGGTGAAATGCGGTGAAGTCCCAGAAGCCTGGTACTCTTGTCTGGTTCCTCATGTGGTCAGATTATTTTTTCCTTTTTCTATTTTTCCTATTTTTCTATTTTCTATTTTCCTATTTTCTTTTTTTTTCTATATTTCTATTTTTCCTATTTTTCTATTTGTTCCGGTGAAATGCGTGAAGTCCCAGAAGCCTGGGACTTTTGTCTGGTTCCTCACCTGGTCAGATTATTTTTTCCTTTTTCTATTTTTCCTATTTTTCTATTTTTCTATTTTCTATTTTCTCTATTTTCCATTTTTCTATTTTTTTTCTATATTTCTATTTTCCCTATTTTCTATTTGTTCCGTTGAAATCCGGGACTCTTGTCTGGTTCCTTACGCGGTCAGATTATCTTTTCCTTTTTCTAGTCTCTTCAGACCGCGTTTTATTTGCTTTTTTTTCATCGTCGAGTATCATGTCTGAAATGAACTGTCTTCATGCCTCATATGTTGTGGTTGGCGTGTGTGACGTCGTTGCTGTAAAGCATGTTGTGATTCTCGCGAGATTTGTTGGGGGCCCCAAGCTTTATTACCAGGATGATTCGCCCTACTATGAGATTGTTTACCACCAAAATGACTTTGAAGCTGTTATATTAAAGTACAATTCTTGCATAGTGTGCCTTTAATATTTTCAGCTCCGCTCTCCTCCTCTTCGTATGTGGCATGAATTAGCTTAAGAGGATATTGAATCAAAGTAATTCCCTATTGCAAAAACCCATTGTTCATATTTATGGCTATTTAACAAGGCCTTTCTCTCCGTAAGTGACTTCTATTATAAGAAGCTCTCTGTTTATATTAAGAAAGACAGCTGTAATGAAGTGCTCTGTCCTCTGAGATCAAAATGGCCTCTGGGAGTGAAACTCGATGGCCAGACTGTTCAGCCCGCAGGGACACACACGCTCTCCGACTGGCTGGTCCCAGCTGGCACACACTTCCTACCAGCCCACAGTCACACACAATCAATGGGCTGTTAAATAGATTTGGTACAAGTCCATTCTGTGCTTTAGTGTTGTAAGACTCGTCAGTGCTGCACAGGCTCAGTCATAAGCTTCATGAAAAAAACCCATCAGCTTCAGCTTTATAAATGGGATAAAGGGCTCATTATCATCTGATGAAGTGGTCATAAAGGCTAGATCTAAGTCTAGTTGCACAAATCCTTGTTTTTTTTTATAAGTGGTGATAATTTTGGTGTGCACTTCTGCTTCCATCGTCCCAATGTCAATGGGATTTTTGTTAACTGTCTGAAATACGGTTTGTGGTGAACACAAGTTCAAGGTATCTTCACGTTTGATTCTACGACATAGAATGCATCAGTAATACCCCACTTGTGATTTGTTAAAATTTACTTGTCTTGAAAAAGGTGGTTGCTGTCAAGTTTGCTTGTCTCAATGGTACTGTAGAGGTTGTCGGTGACATTAAACATCATCAGCCGAACAGAAACTCTTCTACTCACTAGCTTTCACAGCCTTGTTGTATTTATAATCAAACTATTCTAACGCAAACTTTCAGGGAAAATGCTTTTAAATACGTGCTGAAAGAGCTGTTGGATGCTTAATGCTGGTGATGTTGAAGTCATGTGGCCGTGGTGTAGTTCGTTTATAGATAGTATTTAGCCTTCAAAATTCATAAAAGTTGTGTTAATTTGTAAAGGTCATCATGATAAACTTTTGTTGGTCACAGAGTTTGTTGAGGGAACCAGTGTGATGCTAACTTCTGGGATGACCAACACAAATAAATCATCCCTGCAGCCAGTGCTGTGTTTTCTGCAACTTAAAAAGGAAAAAAGAAACCTATGTGTCAGTGCAATCTATACTATCGTTTCTTTCCTAATCACCTTTGCACTTCGCATGAGCAACTCATCAGACAGAAATGTCCAATGAAACAGCTCAAGTCAATTTGCTCTTTATATCATGTGAGCGCAGCGCCAAAATGTGTAACTCAATGTGCTGATCAATATGCAATCCCCACACGCCTGGAGGGCACCGGGTGTTCCAGCAATCAGAGACATCACTCGATGCAGAGTTGACAAAGACAGCGCCTCTAGCCATAGTGTTCAAACAAACCCTTTACATAACCTCAGAGCCACGGAAACACTTACATATGTATCACAAACAACATGTTATTTCCAAATGACCCCACCGAGGGGAGAGGACAGGAGAAGAGAGGAGAGAAGAGGCGGAGGAGAAGAGAGGAGAAGAGAGAGGAGGGGTGAGGAGAGGAGAAGAGAGAGGAGAGGATAGGTGAAGGGAGGAGAGGAGGAGGAGAGAGAGGAGAGGACAAGAGAGAGAGAAGAAGAGAAGAGAGGAGAGGCGATGAGAGGAGAGGACAAGAGGAAGAGGAGAAGGAGAAGGAGAGGAGAAGAGAGGAGAGGAGTAATGAGGAGAGGCGAGGAGAAGAGAGGAGAGGAGAGGAGTAATGAGGAGAGGCGGAGGAGAAGAGAGAGGAGAAGAGAGGAGTAATGAGGAGAGGCGAGGAGAAGAGAAGAGAGGAGAGGAGAAGAGAGGAGTAATGAGGAGAGGCGAGGAGAAGAGAGAGAGAGAGAGGAATAGAGAGAGAGAGGCGAGGAGAAGAGAGGAGAGGAGAGGAGAGGAGAAGAGAGGAGTAATGAGGAGAGGCGAGGAGAAGAGAGGAGTAATGAGGAGAGGCGAGGAGAAGAGAGGAGTAATGAGGAGAGGCGAGGAGAAGAGAAGAGACGGAGAAGAGGCGAGGAGAAGAGAGGAGGAGGAGAGGAGAGGAGAGGAGAGGAGAGGAGAGGAGAGAGAGAGAGGGAGGAGAGGAGAGGAGATGAGAGGAGGAGGGAGAAGAGAGGAGAGGAGAGGAGAAGAGAGGAGAGAAGAGGAGATAGAGAAGAGAAGAGTAGAGAGGAGAGGGGGAGGAGAAGAGAGGAGAGGAGAGGGGGAGGAGAAGTGAAGAGAGGAGAGGGAGAAGAGAGGAGTAGAGAGGAGAGGCGAGGAGAGAGAGAGGAGAGGAGAAGAGAAGAGAGGAAGTAGAGAGGAGAGGCGAGGAGAAGAGAGGAGAGGAGAGGAGAGGAGGAAGAGAGGAGTAATGAGGAGAGGCGAGGAGAAGAGAGGAAGAAATGAGGAGAGGAGAGGAGAGAGAGAGAGGAGTAGATGAGGAGAGGTGAGGAGAAGAGAGGAGAGGAGAAGAGGCGAGGAGAAGAGAGAGGAGAGGAGAGGAGAGGAGAGGAGAGGAGAAGGGAGGAGAGGAGAGGAGATGAGAGGAGAGAGAGAAGAGAGGAGAGGAGAGGAGAAGAGAGGAGAAAAGAGGAGAGGAGAGAGAGAAGAAGAGTAGAGAGGAGAGGGAAGGAGAAGAGAAGAGAGGAGAGGGGAGGAGAAGTGAAGAGAGGAGAGGAGAAGAGAGGAGTAGAGAGGTAGAGGCGAGGGAGAAGAGAGGGAGAGGAGAAGAGAAGAGAGGAGAAGGGAGGAGAGGAGATGAGAGGAGAGGAGAAGAGAGGAGTAGAGAGGAGAGGGCGAGGAGATGAGATGAGAGGAGATGAGAGGGAGAAGAGAGGAGAGAGAGGAGAGGCGAGGAGAGGCGAGGAGAAGGGAGGAGAGGAGAGGAGAGGAGAGGAGAAGAGAGGAGTAGAGAGGAGAGGCGAGGAGAGGTGAGGAGAGGGAGGAGAGGAGAGGAGAAGAGAGGAGAAGAAGAAGGGAGGAGAGGAGAAGGGAGGAGTAGAGAGGAGAGGGCGATGAGAAGGGGGAGGAGAAGGAAGGAGAGGCGAGGAGAGGAGATCAGGCTGATCTGAATAACTCACATGTTAGTGTTGGCAGTAGAGGTGAGCCATTTTCCAGTCGAGACCGATGATGTCCAGTCCAGATGAAAGCTGGTTGAAAAATCTAGGATGACCTGAGAGAGAAATTTTACAGGAATTATAAGAACAGAAGTGCAAAAAAACACTCTTTAATATCATAACAGGAATCAACCAGATCAGAAATATTTTATATGTATACTCCACTGTTCAGGAGTTTGGGGTTGGATTCATTTTTATGTTTTTGAAATAAATCCCTTAAAGGATTTATGTTTTTTCTTATAAACTACATTTATTTGATCAACAGTACGGTAGAAAAAAACAGTAATATTGTGAAATATTATTAACATTTTAAATAATTGTTTTACATTTGAAATGATTATAAAAATGTCATTCATTCCTGTGATGCAAAGCTGGATTTCCAGCATCATTCCTCCAGTCTACAAGATACACTGATGTGTGTTTGTGATGTCATTGGCCTGTACCTGTTCTCACTCCATACTTGAGCGTGTCTCTGCAGTCCACCAGGATTTGCTCCCAGCGACTCCGGCTGATCAGACAGCTCCAGGATTGAAGCCCTCCATCCCCTCCAGGAGCTGGTGAGGGTGGTGGAAATGCCCAGCACTTTGGTGGATGCTGTCAAAAGGTACTTGCCGGACATAATTGGTGAGGATCTCCGCCACTTTCCAGAAGAGAACTCGATTGTGGAGAATCCTGGGCCATTTTTGAGCAGGCAGTGTGATTCTAGAGAGAGAGGCAGCTATTGTAAAGATAAAGTGTTTCCATTTATGAGAATTGAAATATTAGTGTGGTTGAAGCGATGGAGGTGAAAGTCTGAAATCCACATCGTAAAATTTAGATTTTTCTTCATCTAACATTGTAAGATTCACCAACAATAGTCAATCACTGGTCACTAGTTCACTAGTCAATCATGTGAATGAAAGAAGACTCTTATGCTCATCAAGCCTGCATTTGGTTAAAAGTAATACAGAAAATATAATAATGTTGTGAAATATTATTACAATTTAAAATTTAAATATACTTTAAAATATAATTTATTTCTGCGTGCAAAGCAGATTTTTCAGCATCATTACTCCAGTCTTCAGTGTCACATGATCCTTTAGAAATTATTATGTCTTATTGATAGTTGTAACAGTTGTAAAGCTTAATTAATATATTTATAATCTGTGATTTTTGTTAAAAGAACAGCCTTTATTCAAAATAGAAATATTTTCGAACAATATAATTCTATAATTCTTAATATCGCCTTTCAAATAAAGAAAGAAAAAAAGTGACTGACCCCAAACTGTTGTGTATTGTTAGTTACAAAATATTTATATTTTAAATAAATGCTGTTCTTTTCACTTTTTATTCATCTAGAATCCTCGAGAATCACAAGTTCTAAAAAAAAATATTAAGCAGCACAACTGTTTTCTCCAATACTGATAATGTATCGGTATCAAATGATATCTGAAGGATCATGTGACACGAAAATGCAGCTTTGCATCACAGAAAATAATTATAAAGTAGGCCTATATTAAAATATGAAACAATTATTTTAAATTGTAATAATATTTCACAGTGAATAAAAAGAATCTGTATTTCTGATCAAATAAATGCAGGCTTGATGAGCATCAGAGACTGATTGAAAACATTAAGAATAATACGGATTCAAAACTTTTGACCGGTAACGTAGGCTATAGGCTACATATAATGCATAGAAATGCTTTTTTCTAATTTAGCTTCTACTGTTATATTTCCGATGAAGCAACAATGCCTCAATTGAACTGTGCACTGAGAACGAGAAGGTGTGTGTTCACCTCGAGCGAACAGGTTGGAGAAGTCCGTCTCGTCGCGTGTGTAGCGCTCGCTGTTGTCGCGCGTCATCTGGTTTTTCGCGTCTCTCCTGAACGCGCCCACCATACGACTCTCTCTCATCCAGACTGTTGTTCTTCTGCAGGAAACCTGCATCATTACAACACGGGGGAGAGTTGCAAACATATTCTCAGCCTTGATAATGGATGCTATGGAAAAAAGTTGGAGGCTGATCTCTAACCAGTTGCTGAACATAAGCAACGCGCTGATATTTATACCCCAGTGACTGGGGTTTTAGTGGGACAGCGCTGTTTATGGATTGGTTGAGGTTCAGTTCGAGAGGTGCTACTGTATGACATCAGAGGACATTGTAGTTTTTTTTTTTTTTTTTTTTTGCATCATTTAACCCGGTTGAGTTTGGTTATCATCATCCTTCACAGATTCCGCGTGACTGACCAGATGCTCATTAAGAGCCGACAGTCACATTCAATAGATTCATCGAGAGATGTTTTATTGGATCATCATGAACATTAACAATGATTAGGCAAAACAGAAAGACCAACTTAAGAAAGTCAAACACCAAGAGCCCCCAAAAAATACAGAATAGCCTGTTTTTCGTTCATAATGCATGCATTATTTCCGACTGATTGTAAAACATGGGTCCCAGATGAGTTAGCAAGATTATAAAGATATTTTTCAATATTTCACAGCATATTTCCTTTCCGGTCACAAGGGCCCGATTGTGTTATCTCTTTCATTTTGAGCTGGACTATCGCACAATATTATCAGAGACAGCAGGCCTGCGTTAATATCTCCCCTCAGCCCATCTCTCATTCAGGCTCGGTTCTGATAAGAGCTAATGACTATTCGATGCCGTAATCTCTTGGAGAATGCGCTCCACATCAATAGGCGACACAGGATTTTCATTGCGGCTATCAAATGTTTTTTTTCTGTTTTCTCTCATGCTAAAGACCAAATCTCTCTCTTTTTCTCATGCTAAAGGATTTTTTTGTCTTCACAACCACGTCGAGCATGTTTATTACGCTATGCAAATTAGATACAAATAGCTAATTATTTACGGGGTTTTTTATACGCTGGATCTTCTCATTAAAAAAATATAAATTTATTTGAGCTATGATCATTTCGTTTCTTTAAATCGTTAAGATAAGTCTATTCTGATCAATTTATCCATGGGCTCTCTCTCTCTTGATTTACAGTGTCATTGTTACATATGTTACATGTATAATAACAATAAATTATGCAGAATTACACGCAACGAAACCTAAGTTAACCCAAACCCTAAAAGTATATGTAGTTCATTAATATTAGGCCTACTCATAAGACACCTTAAAATAAAGTTTAATTAAAAAATAAACATAAATATGTATTTAGAAACAATGACAAAAATAATAGATAGATAGATATGAGCTCAATATATATATATATATATATATATATATATATATATATATATATATATATATATATATATATATATATATATATATATATATATATATATATATTATGAGCTAAAACAACAGCAGATTATTAAGCTGAGGCACATAAAATTGTTTGCTAGATATTATTTATACATCAACCATTTTAATGACAGAATGATCATTCAGTTTTTTTCGCTTAGGTTTTAGCATGTGATACATATTTAGATTAATGTGGTTTTGCAATAATCCAGGGCATATTTCTCATGTTCATTTTTAAACAAAAAGCACACGCGGCTAAAATAAATCGAGAGGATCTGGCCTTGAGACACACAAGAGTAAAACGATGTAAAGTTCAGCAGGAGTCAGAATGGCCACATCCTCCCAGACGTCATCCTCTAAAAACACCCAATCCCCTTCACATCTTTTAGCAGGCTGATAAAGAGCAGTGTGGCGTAAAAAGACAAGTCGAGAGAGAGAGAGAGAGAGAGAGAGAGAGAGAGAGAGAGAGAGAGAGAGAGAGAGAGAGAGAGAGAGCACCACCCACCAGGAAACTAATAGAGAGCAGAGCACACCTTTTTCTCCTGATATATAGAGTATCAAATCCAGTTACTGAAAACCTATCTAAGTGACCGTGAGAAAATATTTCCATCCAGACACTGATGATTCACACTCTCTACGGGCTATTTCTTCTTCTCCTGCAGCAGCCTACACAAATCGTGCCTGAATTCCTTCCTTTGTCAGTTATTTATTTTTTTTGTGTCCAGAAAATAATAATGAGAGTGAACAAGGGGTGATACGGGGGAACAAAAGACTAAGACCCTGTTCACACACTCGCCTACAGGGTAAAAAGCAGCTCGCTGACCTTTAGTGTGATGGAAACACGCAACGACAGTCTCGTGCTCCATATTTAGGGCATATGTATTCAAACCTCAACATGGCAACAAACGCATGGATAAAGGTGCCCTCCACTTTGGCACCTTGACTGACCTCAAGACTGAGATAATGTTGGCACTGTAACTTACCACAGATCTTCATGCCCAGTTTCCTCGTGCATCCGTGCGCAACCCCGTACCACGCGTCGCCGGCTAAAACCAGACGTTTGGAGAGCTGTTCGAACATCTCAGAGTTTACTCTATTGTTAATGCTATGGGTGATGCTATAGAAAGCGCAAAATTAAGGGTCAACATGCATTGTACGCAGAGGACAATGAATGTGCGCAACAGATTCGGGTCGTTGCCGAACGTGTGTCTTTTTTTTTTCTTCTCATGTGTCTATTTCAGGTTTTGTGAAAGGGCTTGATTTTCGTCAAGCGATCAATAGAGGCTCTCCAGAGAGGCAGGCCGCTAATAGATGGTGGCACACATCCGGCAAAGAGGCGGTTTAAAATAGCGGGCATGAAATGAGGTCTCGGAATTAATTGAGTGAAACGCTTGTGTTTGACTTGCCAGCCGTCACACAGTGAGCCTAGAGAGAGGAAATACACACCACTCGAAAAACACACGAATGACCTCTAGCATTAGTGACCAGACAGATGCAGCCATAAAGTTTAGATGCTGATACAATGAAAATGAAATAAAATGAACACACTCACAGCAGTAAGCATTTGCATATTGAACATGAACAACATTCAGCAAGGACAAATATTTATATAAACAAAATGGTGCAAGTGTGTATATAGAGCGATAAGGTGAATTGTTATTATTATAGTTTGAAATGACTGTTTCTCTAGGGTGGGTTTTGTCTGAGGGCAGATCTAGCTCGATCTGCCCCAGGCGCGCGCTGTCAGATGAGGCAGAGACAGCGCGCGCCCTCAGGTCAGTGAGCGTGAGATAGAGCTTGGCAGGGAGATAATAGCAAAACACGCGCACGCACACACACAACAAAACAGCACAACACATAATGCTTTTTACAATTTATATCAAAATGTATATAACATCAAAACATTTTTTAGCACGACATTTTTATTTATTTTGCATCTATCTTAAACCTGATCAAACCAGTTTCTTTTATGTATTTTTTTTATCTTGACTCGAGCATATTTACAAAGAAAAACGTGAATTGCACCGGCGTAATGGCGGGTAATTTCTGTAATTGCGCTATTAAGGTGGGTCTGTTAGAGCACACGATGGCTGATTGCTGTTCTTCAAGCTCCCATAAAACGTGGCGAAATGCAGAGCTATTGTTGTATGATCGGGACCATAATTAAATGCAATTATAGGCAGAAGCAGGATGCTCTTATTTGAGAGTAAAATTAAGAATACAATTTGCATGCAATTTTCATTTGTAATCTGCAGAATTGAGACTAAAACTTATCTAGAAAAATAGTATAACAATAAATAAGATTATTATTATAATAATTATATCTAGGCCTATATATGCAAACCGATCTCCCTGCAATTAAATAATTAACATTTTTATGACGAAAACTGTAATCAAATATAGCCTAATTAAAACTATAATATCCTATTAGAATAATCTTTTATTGTAATAAAACAATTCTCGTTTAAATATCAATACAATTCAAAATCGCTTTATTGGCATGACTTTATCTATCTATCTATTATATCTATCTATCTATCATCTATCTATCTATCTATCTATCTATCTATCTATCTATCTATCTATCTATCTATCTATCTATCTATCTATTTATCTATCTATCTATCTATCTATCTATCAAATATAATGTATTATTTCTCTCTAAGCTGTCAGCTAATAGACATCTCACACGGCGCGGTGTGTTTTTCAGGGCAGTGATGAACATCGCCACCCCACGGAGTAAACAAGCCAAGTGAAAAACGCGTTATCCAGAGAGACCTACTTGTGGCAGGTTGTCGTAAATTAGCCGTGTTTGGGTCCACATCACCAGCCGAGGAAGAAGGTGCAGAAGACGCCATCAGTCCTGGAGAAACACCACACTGATATCAGACTGAAGGAAAAAACCCACACTACACACGGAAAATGTGTAGAAATTAGGATAAACACAAAGCGATGGCACAAATAACAGGTGCTTATATTAAAAAAGACTGGCTAATATCTCATATAAAGTATATAGAGTACTACTAGCTATATAAAAATAATCGTTTTTTTTCTAGCACAATTTCACGCATCAAATTCTCCTTATGAAATGGCAGTAATTCACTCCGCGTCACCGGGATAATTTGTCTCGCGCCACGCGCACGCGCGCTCAGTGTTCTGTCATGTTCAGAAATGCGCTCTGACAGAACAGGGCACATAACAGCACGAGAAAAAAAAACAACATACCTAAGAAATAACGAAAAGAACGGTAGGTAAGTTCTGAAGATAGTCCGACCTATATAAGTTGGTATTTTGGATGGCTGTGTTCTCCAGACGCCCCTGTGAGCTCCAGCGCGCAGCAGACCGTGGAGTCTGACTTAATTGGCTCTGTAACGAGGTCTTTAAAGCGAATCATTTAAACCGAAGAATCTGTTCACTTCAACCGCAGCATAACAAAGGCGACGAATCAGGACAGAAATAATCATTTGAACGTATAGTGTTGGTGACGATGATAAATAATATTTCTTTGTTACAAATGATTTACAGAAGGTCAGAAAAAAGAGAATGTATAGAAAATGAGCTACTTATTGATTTCTCAATTAAGATGATCTTTAAATATCCTCAAAAAAATGTGCATCAATCACTGTCGGAGTTGAAAAAAAAATCATTGCGCTGCTCATGTGTTAAATTACACCATGTTTTTAGATCATTATTTTGCCAGACGCGTTCCTGTATGAACATAGAATCACAATATTGGCAGAAACTGGTTTAAATCTCCACATGCATTTATTATAACTGAATACAAAAAGCACAGTTCAAAAGGCACAGCTATTCTTTCTCACATTGTTATCTTCCTAATATTGTAGAAAAGAAAAAAGGGCTTAGATCAGAACGCAGAAGGTGAGCGCTTACCTTGCGAAGTCACAGGTGTCACAGTAAAATCCAGACAAAATGGCACGAGGACGTTTCACAGCGCGTGATGTGGCGCTGAGACACTTGCTATTAGAAAACCAGAAGAGTGCACAAGAAAATAAAAATCCATCCAGCGCCAAATTCCTGATTCAGTGTTTATCCTTCCAAAGGCGACAGGAAAACCTCCCAAATTCACTTCAGCTGTATTTTTCCACGGGTTAATATCCACGGGTACTTTCTGAGGATTATATGGACTCAAGTCATCAGACACATGAAGTTTAATTCTCCAAGTAATATATACACACACGTCAAAATAGCGTGGGAGTGAGAAAAAGGCGAGTGAGAGAGAGAGAGAGGATGAGAGAGAGAGGCATATCATGAGGACGAGCTCACATTTTTATTGTTGTAGTTTTGGAGGGACGTAATAAACAAATGAAAGCGTTCCATCCTAATGTACATTTGTTGTTGTTGTTTTTGTTTTTTTGTTTTCATTTAACGCACGACTTGTGGATCAGCTCTAGTCATCACCTATTCGAGACATCTGGAAGACATCCACGAGGTGGCAACAGAGAACAGACCAACTTGAACTTGAATGAAGGATTTTGGGCAGCGCC
Source organism: Hybognathus amarus (assembly GCA_030378365.1). Classification (NCBI taxonomy): domain Eukaryota; kingdom Metazoa; phylum Chordata; class Actinopteri; order Cypriniformes; family Leuciscidae; genus Hybognathus; species Hybognathus amarus. The sequence goes on along the minus strand of JAQIUQ010001610.1, from coordinate 447,585 downwards.
CTGGAAAAACACTTGCTCTGTTCGTGTTTGTAAGATCGTTCATGTTTTAACCTCTACCTATCCAGCTTGTCAGTACTGGTTTCCA